>OLMO02000273.1:128717-148700 GCA_900291935.2 Cassiopea xamachana
GTGTGTGTGTATGTGCATTTAAATACATAGGTCGAAACACAATAAATCAACAGATCTTTGAGACTAACTCTTTATTTTGCTTGCTACTAGTTTCGTCCGTTCAAGCGGACTTCCCAGGCGACGCTGGTTACAATGTTTACTATTCTGCCTTTTATAACATTTTTTCTACTTTGACGTAATTTGAATACAATTGATTGTAATACCACGTAACATGAGTACAAGGTAGAAGGGAGTGCAACGCAATATGAATGTAATATAAAGTAAATGTATTGTAATATGACATCTTTTTAAATCACGTGCAGATTGGTTCTGGTCTTAAGCTACTAAGAGAATGGTTTTTAGCTTATTTATTGAGGGAAGGATTATATTCTCATATAAAGTAGCTTTCCTTTTCTTTCAATATAATTCATCCTGGTTATGTAGTTTTAAAAGGGGACAAATAGTAAATATTATAGGCTTGGTTCTTGCAGATTTCCTAGCGTGTTTACCAACCTTTAATTTTCGATATTCGGGCTTGAGTAGTGTTCCGATGTACAGATGCCCTATGCCTCAGGGTGGCACCCGATTCACCAATATACTTTTCTAAATTCCCATTACATGTAATTAAATAAATGCAGTCTCAAACCCAAATTCTATGTTGTTCTTGATGTTAAATCTCAATTTGGCTACATTCGATTAAATGTGTACGTATCTCACAGCGTTTATCGTTGCATTTCCAGACTTGATTTATCAGCTACTCGATCCCTTGTGGTAAAATTCGCACATGGTAGTATTCTCTTTAGAGTTTGTGGCTGTCGTTTGCTCTGTATTATTTTTGTATGTTATAATGAATTCTTTAATATGGGACTTGCATTTAATATTGAGATTGATTCTATTATTTTTGAATAACTACATGTTATATATATATATATATATATATATATATATATATATATATATATATATGCATATGTATAGCATTACGCTCCCTTACCAAAGTCTGGTTGAGCACTTTCTTTTTGGGATTCTGTGGGGACAATTCGATAGCGCTATGCAATGCTTACTGCACGTGTGAAGTTTGACCACTCTGGTACAATCCCGTAATCAACTCTTTACGCTGCTATGTTGCTACGACACCATGGCTAGAGTTGTGTCTCAGACAAGCTCTGTACTGCACTGATGAGCCCACAAAGGGCGAATCAGTACTGTCTGCAGATTGGGTATAGGTATAATACTCTCCTATTCGGGAAATATACAATCAATGATGATCGGCAGGATATTTGCAAGTGTTTAGAAATCAGAATGGGTTGGAAACAACTTAACAGATCCAATTACATTGCCTCAGAAAATGAACGAGTGCATGTTTTTCTATAAAAGCAAAGCTTATAAGAAAATGAGGTTTGAATGGTCAAAAACTTAAGAAAATCTTTATAAAATCACAAGGCTCAATTTACAAAATTTAATGTTTTCATTTCTCAAAAATCGATACTTCCTCATTACCACAATCAAAAGGCTGAAGATGGAATTAGAAAAATTTAAGAAAATCTCTGGCTCAATTACGGGAAAAGTTAAGAACACTGAGGCTCAGGCAAAATTATGGTTTTCTTATAAAAAAAAACGTGTATACTAACTAGGCCTAACGATCTCAAATCTAAATATATTCTTTGATGAAGACGATAATTTCATTGCAGCACGAGTTGGCTAAAAGCAATTATAAGTAGAAAATGTACTAGCAACAAAAGTTGCTTGTAACAAATGTCTTGAAATGCAATTACATCGTACCTTCAACAAAGTGTCTTGGAACAACGTAGTGGTAAAGTAATACCAGGGATCATAGCTTGCCATGTTTGTCTTCTCTTCGTATGGCTTGTAGCCAAAACACCCTTCTCTCAGTCTCTGCTGCTTTACTCAGAAGCAAACAGAAACTTAGGTCTGGATTCAACTTATTCACAGAGCAAAATGTTAGACAACAACTCTTGGGCATCCTGTATATGTAGCGTTCAAGTGCAACTAAGAGACGTCTGCGCTGTTGCTAAGAACGAGAAGCGTAAAGTTCCCGGATGTCCCAAAGTGATTTATGAGACATGTGCTTCTTCAGATCAAGAGATCTTTGTAGACAACACCCGTGGGCAA
This sequence comes from Cassiopea xamachana, assembly GCA_900291935.2. Classification (NCBI taxonomy): domain Eukaryota; kingdom Metazoa; phylum Cnidaria; class Scyphozoa; order Rhizostomeae; family Cassiopeidae; genus Cassiopea; species Cassiopea xamachana. The sequence goes on from OLMO02000273.1 coordinate 130,830, forward strand.
ATATAATAGAAGCCAATGGAACAAGTAGAACAATACCTATTTGCATTTCACTGTTGAAACAGTAGATCTCACAACAATAAAATGCATGCAACTTCTTTTCATGTAAATGTAAGATGAATCCCAACCAACCCCCCAAAAAACTTACCAGAAACCAATAATCTGTGTTGGAAACCGCTAATTTCTTCTTCAAGGTGGCCAGACGAGCATTGAAAGCAATGCTTCTTGGTTCTACTCAAGATTTTTCAAAATTACTTTTTCAGAGGCTGCCTCCTTGACTACCAGAAATGACTGTAAAGAATAATTCATAAAGAACTGTTTGCTCTTCTATTTTATAGTCTTTCATAGCTTTTCTGCATCAACTCTACACCCTCTACTCAGTTCGTTCCAGGTATCTAATAACTTTGCCATGTACTATTTTTTGTCGATCTTTCATTTTCTGATTATCTCTTTTTTCTGTACCGAAGTTATTCTCATAGAGATCGAACTCCTATCCATCACTTTATCTTGGATTTAAAGTTCATGGCAATATCTAAAGGACATTTCATAGAATGTGTTTTAGTAAGTACAAGATCCCTATTGGAATAAAAATTATATTGACATTATAGGTACTTAAGCGATCTTTCATTGTTTTAGTTGGAGGCAGGAGAGATTGGTCACACCTCATGTGGTTCCGTCCTATAAGTCGTCCTCTAGTGTGCTGTAGTCATGAAGTTAACAATCATAAACATTTACACTAATTAGTACCACCAACCTGTTCTTGCAGTTTTCTGTGATTATTTCTTGATATAAAAAATCATGAGATTATGTCCTTACAACTTAACTTTCAACAGCAATTTATCCATAGGTCCATTTAACAGTATGTTTGCATTGGCTTGAAGGAGTAAAATACTAGCAACTTGTGGCAAATGGAGTACACTATACATGAGAAAAGAAACAGATGAAGGAATTCCCCACGTAGGAGAATCCAGCAGACATAGAAAGTAGGAGAGAGAGGAGCTACCAAGCAAGAAGTGGAAAAAGGATAACCTGAAAGAGACTAAAAGTTCGCAATAGAATTCCAGTGTTTTATTAATGTATGAAAATAGAATTGCCAATTTCTAGCTTCCAATACAAAGCGCCAACCAAAGAACATGCAAAACCTTTAAAGGTGTTGGCAAATTCACTAAATCGACTGCTTGATGAGTTTCTGATGAAAGCAGAGACAATAGAAACAAGGAGCAAAGTCAAATAGCAGTTTTTCTGAAAATGAAGTGTGAGTGTTGTCTAGATTTATTGTAGTCCTATTTAGCAAAATATAATCATGCTGAAATTCAATCACTTTATCCTACATTTCATTGCTTACAATGTACTAGAGTCTTCATATCATTTGCAATTTCAGCTCAAAATTATTCAATATTTTGTCAAGCAGTATTCATGGTATAAACAACATATATGAGTATGGCAAATATCATTTATTTGGATCCAAAAGGAATATAAACAGTATTATGCTAATATATAAATATATGTATATACCATCATCAAGCGCTTGCAACCTTCATGTGGTCCTCCTTCTTCTCTTTCCAGAAAAATCTAAACAAAGCATTGATCCAAAGAAACAAATACGTTGTGAAAATAAGTTGAAGACAATTTGTAAAACTTTTGATTTAAAAACTACCTTGGAATCTTATAAATGAAATGGCATTTAATGAAGAACGATCAATAAAGGTACTATGAAAATTTGGAGAGACATTCATACCAGTTTAGAATAGTCAGGGGAAACACTTGGTGAATGAACAGAGCAACAATCATTACTCAACTGCGCTAGAAAAAAAGAAAATCGGGTGCTCTCAGACAGTGTTTTTTTTTAGAACATTGAAGTCCAAAGTGGTTGGCAAAATTGCTGTTCTAAATATTTCTCGAATAGTGGCGGCCTTGGAAACCTTTGAAGGCACTCATTCTAACCATTCAGGTTGGTCTAGAGCATCCCTCAGCTTAGCTAATTGCTTGAGAAGAACCAAAAAGAAATAAAACTCTAGCAAGATCCTCTTAAACATAATGAACTAAGGGCATATAAACTAGAAGAAAGAATGTTTTCAAAGACTGGTAAGTTGGGTACCGAAACATAAGTAATATGGATAGACCTCCGTCTACACAAGTACTGCAGATCTGGTACGATGCTGATCCTGCTAACAGGAGCAGTTTCGATCCTCCTACGAAAATGGACTAGTCTTGATCCTGTACCGATCCGAAACACACTATCAAAGTGCAAGCGCTTGGAACCGCGATGAAACTGTTACTGACTCACATCGAAGACAATTTGCGTAGACAAACAAAATTAACTATTGTTGAAGTCATGTTTCGATATTATTGCCTCCTTTGTTCATTATTAATTCTTCATTTGAAAAAGTAGTTACATTCTTTTATCCGTCCAAGTGAAGGACATTGCATCTTCCCTCCAATGCATTTTCTACTTGGCGAGCACAAAGTATCCTTGCCAGTCTGTTGTCAACTGTCTAGGTGAGCACAAAATATCTGGCGCAGTACAAACGAAGACGGTATTTGGACCAGATTTAATCCTGCACAGCGTAAATGCACTTGATCCTTGATAAAAATTTAGCAGGTGAAAACTGTTCAGGTACAGTGTAAACGTAGCCTTAGGGCCAGCAAGAGAAAGTAGTGTACTATATTGAATCAAGGATTGCTTTTACTTCGTTTTTAAACGAACACTTCTCTTGAAGAAACTATCTGTAAATAATTTTAATTAAAAACAGTAAACACATACTGTAGCTTTAAGTTCTCTTCCTTTTACTTTCATGACAGGACCCTTAAGATAACAGCATTGTAATTATGCTGATAGGTTATCCTATATAAATATTCGTATTATTTATTATCATTTATAGGGTGGCTATTACTTCCCTATGCAGATTAGGAAAAGATAGCACCATTTGATAGTAATTTCATACTTAACAAGCATACAGATTAACAAACGATAGAACTGCATGATAGCACTCATGAATAATTTCTATATCTATTCATTTAGCAAGCAATTTTAATGTGAAAAGACTTTAAGACTTCAATCATCAAACTCTAAGAAATCATCATGGAACCACAATGAAACCGTTACTGAATCACATCAACTGGAGGAGCGAATCAAATCGCTTCAAAATGAAAATAAATCACTCGCAATCGTCAACGAGATGCAACAGCAAGAGGTTCCATGCATATAAGGGGAACGAGCCATAACAATGACAATCTTGACTTAACTTGCCCAAAAAAGTTTGCTAGGCCAGCTCATGGCATCCGACAGGACACCAATCGATCCAAACTTCTAACTAGTAATCGTTACGCTACCCTAATATTAGATGACACCCACAATAAGACAGTAGAGAGGATTGTGTTGACGAGTATAGCTTAAATAAGCATAACGGAAAGAAATCTGTCAACTAGAAAATGCAAGAAAGATAAATAGTGCAGCGATAATGAAAATCACGGAAATCAAGGCGAAAATCCCTAACAAGAAGCTAGGAAACAGAAAAGGAAAATAGCGATTCTGAGAAACTCCATAGTAAAGAATATACAGCTATGGAAACTGCTGGTATTATTGATATAACATTTAAAAAAGAAAAAGTGCTTGATAATGAACATGTACCATCCCCTAAATAATATGAGAATTATTTTTTGAGAAAACTGGACAACTAATTACTTTTAGTAACTAATGTCGAGGAAAGGCCATAGGGCCTATAACAAAGCCCTAACAATAGAAAAACTGAGAAAATGGGAGAAGCTTAAGTAGACAGGGAGACAAGATCAAGTTTGTTGAAGTTATGTTAGAAAGATGACAAATATTAGGATTCACGGAAAGTATTGGGTGGCAAGAGTTCCACAGGTGAGACGTTCTTGGAATGAACGATGATTTGTGAGATAGAGTTACTGAATTAGGCAGTGTAACTTGGAAAGGGTTTAAATGGGTAAATGGGAATAACATTCCTGATTTCCTGAGAGCAATGTCCATGAAAATAGCGGTAGAAAATGGACAGATCTGCAACAAGACGGCAGTGGGAGAGAGACGGTAGAAAATTGGTGATGCATGGATTGTTGATGAGATGTATACCTTTAGACTGGACCCTGTCAAGAAGATGGAGAGAAGATTTAGGAGCACCACCCAAGACATGAGAGAAGTATTATGGAGAAAGAAGAATCTGGGATATGTATATAGTTAAAAGTAAGAAGGTGATAAATAGCCACGGGCTCTAGAAAGAAAGCCAAGTTTCTGAGATGCATGCTTTGCAATGGAAGTGATATGGTGTTTCCAAGTGAGATCAGATGAAATAGAAAGACCAAGTTGGATGATACAAGATGAAATGTCCAGTTTATGGCTGTTCATGAACAATGGGGGGAATCTTGGTGATGCTTACGTGATATGACAAAATATGTTGTCTATTCTTGATTAACCTTAACAAGGTTGTCACTACCCCACTTCTCTACATTTGTCAAGTCATTGGTGAGAAGTGATGCTGAAGTGTTACGATATGGTGAAATATTAGAATAGGCAAGGTGTTGTGCATTCGAAGACAAAGATGAACTTAAATACGTGTCATCAGCGAAGGAGAAAATACTGGAAGATGTAGAGGAAAGCAGGTTGTTTATGAAGAGGATGAACAGACCAGAAGAGACAACAGAACCCTGACGTACACCAGAGTGGACAGAATGAGGTTTAGAGAGGTAGCCATCGACCCTAATTTCAACTGAGCAAAAAGATAGCAAGCTAGAAATCCATTTAAGACCAAACATTGGCATATTACCAAGAAGACCGTTGTGCCAGACATTATCAAAGGCCTTAGAAATATCAAGAGAGATCACTCTACTCTCGATGTAGGATTCTTAAAAAGAGAACCAAGCATGAACAGGATAGGCTAGAAGATCACCGGTAGATCTGCCTTGTCGAAACCCATATTGATGATCGGAAAGAAGGCTATTTGTTTCAATGAAGGCAGGCAGTTGTTTGGTGATAATGATCTCCATAGTCTGAGAGATGAGAGAAGTGATTGCAATAGGGCGATAGTTTGAAGGGTCGGATTTGTCACCTTTTATGGGGATAGGGAAAATGTGCGCGAGTTTCCAAGAGGAAGGGAAAATACCAAGATTGTAGGAAAGTTGGAAAAGCTTGTTGAGAACAGGGGCAAGTTCTGGGGCACAGGACATTAGAACAAAAGCAGGTATACCATCGGGTCCATTAGATTTGGAGGTGTTGAGCTGAAGAAGGACTTGCCTGACTTTGCATGTAGAGAACTTAATAGGGGACATTGTGATGCTGGGTGTGGGGTAGACAGAAGATTGGAAATCTTGGTCATCAAGATTGGAATTGGAAGCAAAGATTGATGCAAATAGGTTAGCTTTAGAGGAGGAGTGCATGAAGATGAGCGAGAGTTGTTTTTAGAGGTGGAAAAGAAGAATGGCAACAGTTTTGTGAGACAACTGTGGCTAAGGACCAGAAGGAGCGAGATCCTGTTTGACATGAAGCAATTATATTGTTAATGTGTTTGGCAAAAGAGGATTTGGAATGATTCATGGTTTTGGAGCATAGGTTACGAGCTTGTACAAATAAAGCTCTTGAATGTGGAGTTTGGTGTAGTTTCCATTGTTTAAAGCGGTGGTTTTTATGTTTGACAGCTTTTGCACATTGTGAAGTGAACCATTTTGGAGATGACTTTTTGCCAGGTTTATAGAAAGATGGAATAAAGATCCATACTCAGTTGAATTGTGTTAGTGATGAAGACAGCAAAAGAGGAAGGATCATTAGACAAGCCAGAATACCAAGGATGGGATAAGCAGCGAAAAAGTTTTGAAGAGAGTCCCAATCAGCTTTGCTATAGTGGAAAACTTTTTGAGAAGAGGAAGATCTATTCTGGTGGGAGACAAAGTTATGCTGTAACGTGATAAGGCAGTGGTCATTGTGTCAATTGTCTTAGATAGATGGTCAAATAGAACTTCATGGTTAGTTGAGTTAGGTGTGCGGTATAGGGTGCAAAATGAATTTTTAAGTGTGAGGTAGGGAAATTTTCATCCAGATGAGTTAAAAACCAGGATTAACGAGGTCAAATTGAGGTAGATGAAACGTCTGTACATCAGAGAGGACATGTGTAAAAACGCCACCATTTGGGAAGAAAGAGGAAAAAAGCCCATATACAGAGAAAGTTAGATGAGGGCAGACAATAGAGTTGTCATTTCGGTCCAGCGGTTTAAACTTGGTTTCAGTGAAGAAGAGTGCATGAGGACTAGAGGACTTGAGATGTTGGTGTAAAGAGTTAGGATTGTAGGATAGTCTACAAATATTGCAAAATGAGATGGAAAAGAGTTTAGAATGTGTCACATTGGTAACTGCAGTAGAGCTGATATCTATGTGAGTGAGAGGCATAGTTCAAATATAAATTGAGTGAGTTATGATTGGATTGATCAAAGTGATAGAGGCAGCATATGTCAGTGAGCCTATGAAAGTTCCCATAGCTATCCTCTGGCCTCAGAAGGGCCACCCGGAACAGCGAGCTAGGAGTGGCTCCATTCGCGAACTGGCATAGCAGGCAGTCCGAGATTATACACCAGCTGATAAGGTAGCCTTTCAAAGTGCTACCAATGGGTTCGGGCCTCTGTACTATCTGGTGGCTGGCCTTCAGTCCACCTTTTCCAACAGTACCCTCAGGCATAGCAAAGGAGCAAATAAGCCCAACACTGCAACTAATCACAGTAACCTTACAAACCAAAAGAACCGGAATCTCTATCCTAGTGCAGAAAGAGACAAGGTCACTAAAGGTACCACTAAATAGAGTGGTGGTACTTACCTGGATGATGAATCATGTGCACCTACCACTATAGTAGAAAATATGAAAACTTCGCTGTACTTGGCAACTTTAATACTGAAGCAACTTGTGGCAGAATTAGCAATTTCTTGGATGAATATAATCCAAAGAGCATTATTAACTCTCCTACCGGCTTTAAATCCGATAATCCTAAATGCATCGATCTCATTTTCAAATCAAAGCACAAGCTTCCAAAATACTACAACAATCGAGACAGGATTATCGGATTTTCATTCAATGCTGGTTACAGTACTTAAAATGGTTTCGTCAAAAGGGGCCCACAGTCTATAAAATATCATGACTACAGAGATGTCAATAATAAGCATTTCAGAACTGCTAATGGGCAACTACTTAAAATGGGCATCTACAACAATTTGGCACTTTTGATTTTGTGGTGAAGAAAGTATTAGACAATCATGCTCCTATTAACCAAAAAACAATTAGAGCCAACACTGGACCTTTTATGAGAGAAGCACTGAGAAAGGCTATTATGCAACGGTCAAAAATACGTAACAAGTTCAATAAAGAAAGAACTGAGGAGAACTGAAAGGCCTTCCAGCCTAAGAGACACGAGTATGTGAAATTGCTGCATAAGAGAGGACTACAGTACCATAAGAATCTTGATCTAAACCACCTCTTTGATAATAGAAAATTCTGTAAAGCTGTAAAACCTCTTTTCTCTGGATAAATGCAAACTGACACTGGTATCATACTATTCAAAAAAGGGCAGGTATTCACCGACGATTTCAAAATTGCAAACATATTTAACCATTTCTTCATAAATATTACTGATTCACTTGAACTAAAGGTCTACACAACACATATCAGACCAAATGTTGGGGTGGATGAACATGTTCATAATGCAAGAGACAAATACCATTCCCACCCTAGCATTCACACGATAAAAAACGCAAAAATTACAAAGGAAACTTTACTTTCCACGAAGGATCATTAACCAACGTTTTTGATCATGTTCAGAAGTTAAACACAAACAAAGTTCACCTAGGAATAGTATACCTGCAAAGATAGTGAAAGAGCACGGTGATATACTGGCCCACCACTTGACAGAACTATTTAACGTCATGGTTAGGAATGGCCAATTTCCTGATGAACTGAAGGAGGGTGATGCAAGTAGCCTCTTTAAGAAGAATGTCCTACCAACAAGGTCAATTATAGGCCTAATGCAATATTACCTGCAATATCAAAAATTTTTGAGGCTCATGAATAACCACATAATACAATTTTCAGAGTACTTTTTATCACCTTTGCTGTGCATATTTAGGTCAGATTATAGCACTCAACATGACCTTTTGAGATTCATAGAAAAGTGTAAAGAGTCTCTCGATAAAAATGGTTTCGCAGGTGCAGTGCTTATGGACCTTTCAAAAGCGATTGATAGTCTAAATCACAAAACTAGATTCGTATGGAGTCAGTAACAGTGCTCTTAAGCTGATACTTACCTATTTTATAGACAGAAAAAAGGGTCAGAGTTAATGAGTCGTACAGTGCTTGGAAGACTACAAAAATTGGAGTTCCACAAGGTTCAGCATTGGGACTTCATTTATTCAATATTTTCATTAACGGCATGTTTTATCTCGTGGGTGAAGCAGAGATCTGCAACTATGTTATTGACAAGCCCGAGAAACACAGCTTTGAGTTTCCTAGCTGGTTTTCCAATAATGTCATGAAACTGAATGAAGAAAAGTGTCATGCCATGTTGTATGGTGACAAGCTGTACGATCACAGTGTAAATGTAGGTCAAGCTTTAATAAAAGAAAGCACTACAGAGAAGCTCCTCGAAGTTACTCTTCAAAAAAGACTCTCTTTTGAAACCCATACTCAGCAGCTGTATGTTAAGGCTAGCCAAAAACTACATTCACTTGCAAGAGTATCCCCTTCATGGACTCGAAAAAGCTTGTATCAGTAACGAATGCATTCATAACATCAAAATTTAGCTACTGCCCTCTTATGTGGATGTTTCTTAGACGCAAACCTGAACACAAGATTAGCAGAATTCATGAAAGAGCTCTTAGACTTGCATATGAAGATAATGTGTCCATCTTTGAACAATTGCTGGCGAAAAACAACTCTGTAACCACCCACAAGAGGAATCTGCAGCTACTGATTACTGAGATCTTCGAGACAAAATCAAAGTTAAACCCTGATTTTATGACTGTTAATTTCAAGGAGAGGAACGTATCATATAACCTTCAGAAAGGCTCTGATACACTTTTGCCTGTTGTCAGAACAACTACGTATGGCATTGAGAAGGTCAGTTACATTGGAAATAAACGCTGGTAAATTATGCCGTCATAATTAAAAAGTAGTTCTAATCTAAAAAACTTTAAGAAAGGTATAAGGTCCTGGAGATCAATTTAGATCCATTTTATTGATAATGTAGAAATAGTTGGCATTAATAAGTATTCATTTTAACTATGTATATGTTAGATGTTAGCCAACTTTGAATAAAGTATTTTAAAAAATCAGCATTTGATATAACAAAATATGAAATATTGACCTCTATGAGACCCTGGTCGAATGAATCCAATATTTCACCGAACAGCACACGACATTTGCTCGCCTTTGCTCTACCTTAATTGGCACTTCTCAGCTCAGAGTGGTCACACAAATACAACATTCTATCCAACATTTTGAGAGTTTCATGAGCTGTTGCTCTGTGCTCCACAAAAGGACATAAGAAGCATTCAAGGAGTGGGGAGAAAGTGCACTCAGGGGGAACCGTCACATATATAGAGTAACTCTTTAAACTAAAAGGGGCACTTTATACACAAATTTGTGAAAAGTAGGTGCCACGTGCCCCTGAGTCCCATTGTTCCTACATCTATGGCTCTATAGAAATCGAATTCGCTGTAAACTGGCGCCTGCTATTTCTAGGTCTACATTTCTGGGATTAAATGTCAGCAATAAACTTCAAAACATCCAAAAAAATCAGTGGGAAACTGAGTATACATGATTCGAGCAACCTCGATAGAGTGTACAAACGAATCCAACGCTTCATCGAGCACCACCTAAAATAAAAATAAACGTTTGGTGGCTCTCCCAGCATTTTGATTGCCAGCAAACAATTCAGAACAGCATCAGGCAGTACCGAGCACAGAAGAACAAGTGGTCAAACAAATACAACATTTCACCGAGCTCGAATCTTGTGCACTGCTAGATGAAATGTCTGGTTCATTTGACCAGGGCCTGATAGGCAGGTTTGGTTACAATACAACCTATTCGGGGATCCCCATATGGAAGGAGATAAATTAATCTGCAACATAACTAATTTTAGAATAAGCCATCTTTTCCAATGAATGTCCACTTATGATATCAAAAAATCGAACCTAAAAGAACTTACTGCACTTTCTCTCACTGCAATTCAACATCAACTGGAAAATGGCACTCCTGGAGAACAGAGCAACAATTCGAAATTCTGCCATCTTGAATATACATAAGCATAAAATGCAGCAAATAGCCAAAAAAAATATTTCAGAAACGTAATATCAAAAACGTGCCACTAGAAAAACCAACAGCCTAAACCACGGGACATTAATCATCGAATAACTTCATCCTAGACTTACTTACAAAAAACAGAAGACCTATTCAGAGACCACATAATTGCTCTTATTTATCTCACTCAAGTATAATCTATATCACGTACTTGATACTTCAAAAGAACCAATTAACAAAACAGCTAAATTTCTACTAAATGATACACCACATTGTAAGGGAATTGTGGAAAGTGAGGACTTTGGATAATTTAAAACTTCTGAAAAAGAAGACATGGAATCCCATTGTGTAACAGCTCTAAGGCATAAGGATATGCCTTGATTTGTTAAGAACATTTATGGAGAAAGCAGAGGAGGAGGGGGGATTACACGGTGCCGTTACGAGACGCAAGAGCTTTTCCAGGTCAGCCATTTTCATCAAAGAACCAAAGCCTTTTCTTGTTTAAAACGAGCGATGGCTTTAGCAAAGACATTCACGAGAGCTTTTATGTAGACAGGTGCATGCTTCTTTCACCAAACTGTCTGATCTTTCTCTGTTATTCATATATGTTAAGGAGAATGATGAGGCCTAGTGGATGAAGTCGCTGACGAAGTACAGTACTTCTTCGATAATCATGTTACTACTGGACAGGACCTTTTGATAAGGGGATTAGATAATCCAAAAAGGCTGGCTAAGCAATAGCACATGTTGAAAACCAGTGTAAAAACATTAGATGACTACTAAGTGTCATTATCATACCCATGTAACATTCCTATCAAAATGTTAAGACAAACATCAAACTCACTTTATCAACGATGGGGCAAAGCTCATCTAATTTTGTGTAGCAGCGCATCTCTCTGAAACCAACTCACGAAGTAAAGCGAACGTTACCTCATCTGTTAGCGTAGCTTTTGGTCGATTGTGGAGGGGTGTAAAGCAATAGCAAAATATCAACATGGCCAACAAGTGTAAGATCAGGTAACTTTCAACACATCTGGCTCCAATTACATAAGAATAGTCATGGTCCGATTTTTGAGGGACAGTCAATCGAGATACGGATAATCGACGAAGTGCTTTATACTCATATTCCTTCCTTTCGGATTCCCTCAACCTTATCTATCTCTATTTTGCTATACAGTAGATTGAAAGAGCATGTAACTTGATGATATGATTGACAATGGAAAAAAACATAGTTGGAGGGGGAGAGCTCGAGTCTTCTACGTAATTGTAGGAAGGGTCAAGACTTATGATACTGTAAATAAAAAAAGAGGGGGAGAGTCTCAAAGAAGGTAAAATTGGAGATAGGTGCCATGTGAATAATCCCCAATTGAGTAAACAGGAGGTCAATATAAGTAAAAAGACGCTCTTAAAGTCTTGATTTTGCAAGCAGTATTATGAAATTTATTTCACCCATAGGATACAAAATCTTTCTGCTCTCTAAGTGAACACGCTCTCTGATTCAATGAAACAAACAATGTTGGGATACATGCGCCAACACTTCAGGTAGAAGAGGGCAGAAAAAATCGGTCTCTTACTTCTAGAGTTAGTGATAATGACAAAATAAAACAATCAATGCCAAATATGTGGCATAAAGCACGGTACATTGTTTCATATAAAAGACTTATCGTTCAGTCTGTGGGGAAAATGCACCATTTCCCTGAGGAATAAACTACTCATACTGAAATAAGAGACTTTTAAGGTGTATAACTCTCTCCAGCTGCTTAGCAGAGTGAGCTGATTAACAAAATCTTGTACGTTAATAGCTAGTGGATGACAAATTTCGCTGTTATAATTATATTTTCTACTTCACTTATAGTTTATCAGAAGACTAAGGCATTTTAAAAAAAGAAAATTTAAATCTTATTTTCTCTTACAATCCTACACTGAATCTTACTATTCTGCTTTTTAGGAGTTGGAAACATTGTAATGCATCTAAACCTTAAAATAAACTTAGTGGAGATTTTTTATTAACTTAAATATCATTGGTTTGCATATTGTATGCAAAAAAGTAAAACGGAATGTGGTGTAGAACAACGCATTATAATGCAATATATGTGAATCAAACTTTAGAGAAAAGCCGCTCTATAGCAACAACAATGCATTGAGAGCGTTGCAGAGATTAAGCAATGAAAAAGATCCCATATAAGACAATTTTTACAGATGATACAGTCAATCCAGTGCAGTTCTTTACCCCAAAGTAACAAGTCAGAGTTGATTCCTTCCCCAAAAGCATTGGAATCCAAACAGAAATGAATAAATCAATTACCTGCGATTATGACAGTAAACGACACCTAGTTTGAATGGGTCATTCCACCATCCAACAAATATGACGCATTCATTTGAAGCCCAAATTGCCTTGAGAAAAATTTTGAAAAACTTTGACAGCATTAAACAAATTCATAACGAAGACAATATAGAGAAATTGTAGAGAGATTAACATACAGCTCAGGCATCTGTTCTAGTTCTAAAGTTAAACTAGGAAAAAGGATCCAAAAAGCGAACAGCGAAGAACAGAACACTTTGATTTTTGCAAGATTTTCTTTTTATAAGAAGAAAGTTTATAAGAAAATTAGGCTCAAATGGCAAAAATCTTATGAAAATGTTAAGAAACCACGAGGTTCAACTTCCAAAATCAAATGTTCTTTGGCCAAAAATCATCATTTCGTCATTATTGCATTCAAACAATTAGAGATGGAATTCATATTAGAGTATACAAGATTAGTGACATGAGCAATTTTAGCCAATTTATTTCAGTGAAAGTTAAGAATAGGTTAAGAAAATCTCAGACTCAATTTGAGGAAAAGTTAAGAAAATTGAGGCTCAGGCGAAATGATGGTTCTCTTATTAAAAAGTCGTGTATTGAAAACCACTCAGAATTGGCGTATAACTTTTCTGTGACTGAGAAGGATTGCATCACAATGATTTTGCAGAAAAAAATTGACGGTAACATATAGCCTCATATTACTGAAGTCTGTTCTTTGTCACCACCAACCTTTCCCAATAATAATACAAGAGCAATATTTACGGTTAATACAGGCCAACTTTACTCGATCTTAATTATCTAATATGTTAACTTCAATGATTTACTAGAATAAACGAAAAAACACAAGTGGCAGCTACATTTAAAATCATTTCAACTTCTGACTTTCATTTTCAACTGTCATTTTTGCAGCTCCTTACTGATCTGGATATTTATTCCAAATCACACTTCCCTAAATGAAAGAGATCCGTTTTCAATATACTTTACTCTCCTATTAGGAAGTTGGAGAAGACTGCTTATTCTTGAAGTGTATGAAAACAATATTGTATTAAAGAACTCCCGCAGAAAAGAGAGATTTCCAGAGGTTACATATCTGTATACCTCTGGCATACGTGTTTCCAGAAATTTTTCACGAAATGCCATGTCATAATCTCTGTTTTGGAGCTTCTCAACACTGGATTTATGATCATGTAGCAGCCCTCTTAGGGCACAAACTACAACCGAGTAAAATTGCAAAGTGAGGTATCCTCTTCTAAAGGCAGCAACATCCGCTAGAAGGTAAAATGTTCTACACACTACCCTTTCAAATGACTTTATCCCATCAGGGACATCTCAATAATTTGAGCTCCAAAAGATAGCTAATAGTTATTCTAAAGCAAAATCTTACCTGTCCAGGTGATAGGTAGCTGGGAACAGCGTCTAGCACTTCTAGCGATTCTTTAATAATATCAACGACAGCAATAACAGGAGAGCATAGATTGGTTTCCTGTTCTCCCCAATCTTCCTCATATACAAATTCTTGACCCTGAAAGCAAAAGAATTAGGATACATAAATATTTTATATATCAATAAAGAGAACAATTATTTATGCAAGGGAACTATCTTGTCACTTCATGACAAACATCCTTGAAATAAAAAAGTTTCTATCATTTTTTGGGTGCAATGAGAACAGATGAAAATGGAAACAATGATCTACCTGGCTAACAGAGCTTTCAATCTATGCCAATGATAACGCATACGCTCTATCTCCTCTACCTAAACTACGTAGGGTATCAAGCGAAAGAACAGCAAGAAGATACTGTCAAATTGAAGCAATCTATCAGTGATTAAATATGTTATCCTGTCCTCAAAGCTTCCATACACATTAAACTTTGAAACCAAATTTGCTACCAGGGCTAGTTGATGTCCTGCTGATCGAGCAGCACACCTAAACAATGATAGCATGTTATGAATGCAAGCATTACTTCCTAAAGCATAGGATACATGCAAACAATTTTGGAATCTTTCAATGTACACCCTGTACATCTATCTGTTGAGATTGCTAGCTCTCGATCAGTTATTAAAGTTACAGCAGCATTGAAAATCGCATGTTTTCTATAATCTTTGATATGACGCTAGAATAATCAAGTGATTGTAATGATGATCAGCTATCCAAAAACGAAAAGAATATGCCTAGGTATTGAAGCCCCATAAACTCTAACTGAATAGCACAATTTCTTTATGCCCAGAGTTATCCCTAAAATATCTTCTACGTTGCCAAAAAAATTCGCGATTCATATTTTTTCGAATTTCATAGAAGCGTGTGACAGCAGATACGACCCCTAAAATTAATTGAAAAAGACGCAGGTTAGCCTGTTACATGTAAGCCAATGTTGTCGTGGACCTGCTTCTACTTTAAATAACATACTCTCACATGCGAAGTAAACGGGGAGTCCTAATATAAAGGGCTCACGAAAAATTCAAAATTTACTAAACGGAGGAGGGCCAAAATAAACTGAGAAGTTGAAAGTTAAAAAATGGCTTTAAATGGTTATAAAATGATGGAAGAAAGAAAGCAAGTTGTCATAAAGCATAAATGTAAAATATATACAGGAGTGCTCTATTTTGCCTTTAACAGTGGGCGTGAAAGTACCAACAAAGAAAGGGAATGAAATGAGAGGTTCGTAAAAATGTCAATTTCCTTAATATTAGTAAAGACGGGGATCCTAAAAAGATCCGGGGGTTTGGAAAAAATCGAAGGGTTAATAAGTGGGGGGATGTCTATTTGGCACCTGAGAACATACCTAATTTTTACAACGCTGAAAGAGTACTTTTAAGAGGAGGGATTAATGGAGGTGGACTCAGCAATATTCTCCAGTTTTCATTATCATTCACTAACGTCAGGATAAAGATATGAAGAGCTAAAATTGAAGCGAAATTTACAACATAAGAGATAATGCAACAAAACCCACGCGTCAAACATTCAACAACATTGCAGAGCCTCACGAAATTAGTTCTATACCCTAACTCTTAAGGACTCAGCTGGCGAACATCCCTTTTCTTACCATTCAAATTAGCCTCAAAGCAAAGTCTGTCTAGTTGGATACCTAGCACCATTGGCACTTCTATAACATGACTTAGTGCCCATTGGTACTAGCACAAATATTAAGTTGAATAAACCAAAAAGCTTTTCCTTAGAGCACATGCCGTAGTCTTTGGCCTTAATTCGGTTTTCTATGTCCATCTGCAGCTTCTAGTACCAGGGGTAGCATGCAGGGCATTGCAGTGCGAAACCCTCAATAGGTTATCCATTGCAAGGCGTGATTTAGCAAACAGTATTTGCAAGGAAAGTTCTGCAATATGCAACATGTACATTGTATAATGTTTCCTTATTCTCTGCAAAAGTATCTTCATAAGCAGAAAGCCGTTGAATATCTGCCATGTCTTTTCTATATGCGACCATTACGAAACTATAGATTTTTTTTTTTAGTAAATTATGCCGGGGATAGGCCATAGGGCCTATAACAAAGCCTCGACATTGGAAAAACTGAGCATATGAGGAGAAGTTTAAGTAGAAAGGGAGACAAGATCGAGTTTGTTGCCGTTAGATTTAAAAGATGACAAATTGTAGGATTCAGGGAAAGTAGTGGGTGGCAATAAGTTCCACAGTTGAGAAGTTCTGGGAATGAAAGATGATTTGTGAGATAGAGTTCGTGGATTAGGTAGTGTAACTTGCAAAGGGTGTGAATAGGTAGAGCTTCTGGTGGTTCGAACACGCCTAACTCGATCAGGAATGATATTCTTGATTGCCTGAGAGCAATGTCCGTGAAAATAGCGGTAGACAATGGAAAGATCTGCAACAAGAAGACGATAGGAGAGAGACTGTAGAGAAGTAGTGAGGTTTGGATTGTTGATGAGACGGATAGCTTTAGACTGGACCCTGTCAAGAAGATGGAGTGAAGATTTAGGGGCAACATCCCAGACATGAGAGAAGTATTCCAGAGAAGGAAGAATCTGGGAGTTGTATACATTTAAAAGTGAGAAGGTGAGAAATAGCCACGGACTCTAGAAAGAAAGCCAAGTTTCTGAGATGCATGCTTTGCTATGGAATTGATATAGGTTTTCCAAGTGAGATTAGATGAAATAGAAAGACCAAGTTGAGTGATAGGAGATGAAATGTCCAGTTTATGGCCATTCATGAAAACTGGGGGGAATCTTGGTGATGTTTACATGATATGACAACCTGTTTTGTCTTTTCTTCATTGAACTTAACAAGGTTGTTACCACCCCACTTCTCTACATTTGTCAAGTCATTGGTGAGAAGTGAAGCTGAAGTGTTACGATACGGTGAAATATTAGAATAGGCAAGGTGTTGTGTATTGGAAGACAACGATGAACTTAAATAAGTGTTATCAGCAAGGAGAAAATACTGGAAGATGTAGAGGAAAGCAGGTCATTTATGACGAGGATGAACAGAACAGGAGAGATAACAGAGCCCTGAGGTACACCTTAGTTGATAGAATGAGGATTAGCGTGGTAGCCATCGACCCTAATTGCAATTGACCTATCAGATAGAAAGCTAGAAATCCATAGCGTGCAAATCGTGCAATCTCCTATGAATCGTTCAGTCGCAAGCAGTTTACCTTCATATAATACAACTGCAGCTTTCCTTCTGTTCGCCCTATGTTTCATTCAGCAGTTAAACCAACGAAACCAGCAATAAATTTGTTATGCATCAAATTCTTTGACTACCATTGTTACCCAAAGTGACTACTTCTATATACAACAAAAAAAGGTCCAGCAACATCATAAGCAACATGCTGGCTAACAATGTCCCCCAGTTTGACCAAAGTATTAGCAGTATTTTCAATGGGTGGTCTGCCTGGTATTTTCCAAATTCTGATTACAAGAGTTGTTTTGAGATAGCAAGAGACTATGAACAATTTTTCCTTTTCTTGTACAAAACATGAACAACTTCAATTTTACTACTATAAATCCTCGAAACTCCCCCCCCCCTACGCTCCAAAAGCCTCCTTCAAGTAAGCCATCCTCTTGGAGCCAATAATTGCTAAAAAAAACCCTCTCCAGTTCTACTGGGGATTTTTCAAAAGAGATCAGGAACGAAGGAACAAAACTATTCACTCACTATTATTTCATGTAATTCAACCTCTAAATCCATCATTGTGCTACATTCATGCAAAGTTAATCCCGTTGTTATTGCATGACTGTGTTTACTATGCTAGTGTCCAGCCTTGCTATACAATAAGCTTCATCCCCGCATGTGACTTTAGCTATATGGGACACTAT
>OLMO02000273.1:148800-178694 GCA_900291935.2 Cassiopea xamachana
TGTGTGTGTGTGTGTGTGTGTGTATGTAAATACATGGGTCGAAACGCAATAAATCAACAGATCTTTGAGACTAACTCTTTATTTTGCTTGCTACTATTTCGTCCGCTCAAACGGACTTCTCAGGCGACGCTGGTTACAACGTTTACTATTCTGCCTTTTATAACATTTGCTCTACTTTGACGTAATTTGAATACAATTGATTTTAATAACACGCAACATGAGTACAAGTTAGAAGGGAGTGCAATGCAATATGAATGTAATGTAAAGTAAATGTAATGTAATATGACATCTTATTAAATCACGTGTAGATTGGTTCCGGTCTGAAGCTGCTGAGAGGAATGGGTTTTAGCTTATTTATTGAGGGAGGGATTATACTTTCATATAAAGTAGCTTTCCTTTTCTTTCGATATAATTCATCCTGGTTATGTAGTTTTAAAAGGGGACAAATAGTAAATATTATAGGCTTGGTTCTTGCAAATTCCTTAACGTGTTTACTGTTGTGTGATTCTCCGATATTGTGATGTTTCTGCCATCTTGGCCTTCTGAAAGATGGTAAATGCGCAGGCGCGCATTGTCATTCCTCTCTCGGATAAACAGGAACACTTTCGCAGCATGAAGGGAGGACGTGTTCTCGTGTGGTGGAAGGAAAGTTTATAGAGAGAGACGTGCTGCAGGCTGAAGGGAAGTTGATTATTTATTTTCCTCATTGTCGTGTACTACTGTGTACGTTTATCTACTTAAGGTAGAGTACAACTGTGTACGAATTCATTTAAACCGTAGGTAGAAAATAACTGTATTATTCCTACGGTTTAGGACTGTTTGTTTCAGTTCGTATGGTGGCGTTAGGAGGTGACAGGGGGAGGCTTGGAGGTCACCGTTAAGATTTGATTACATTTACTAAGTTTTAATTTTCGATATTCGGGCTTGAGTATTTGGTTCCGATATACAGATATCCTATGCCTTAGGGTGTCACCCGATTCACCAATATACTTTTCTAAACACCCATTATATGTGATTAAATAAATACAGTCTCAAACCCAAATTCCATGTTGTTCTTGATGCTAAATGTTGTTTTGTTTCTTTTGTTAATCTCAATTTCGCTACATTCGACTAAATTTTTACGTGTCTCACAGCGTTTATCGTTGCTTGTAACAAATGTCTTGAAATGCAATTACTTCGTACCTTCAATAAAGTGTCTTGAAACAACGTAGTGGTAATCTAATACCGGGGACCATAGCTTGCCATGTTTGTATTCTCTTCGTATGGCTTGTAGCCAAAACACCTTTCTCTCAGTCTCTGCTGCTTCACTCAGAAGCAAACAGAAACTTAGGTGTGGATTCTTCAACTTACTCAAAGTGCAAAATGTTAGAAAACAACTCTTAGACATCTTGTGTATGTAGCGTTCAAGTGCAACTAAGACACGTTTGTGCTGTTGCTAAGAACGAGAAGCGTAAAGTTCCCGGACGTCCCAAAGTGATCTATGAGACCTGTGCTTCTTCAGATCACGAGACCTTTGTAGACAACACCCATAGGCCAATATAATAGAAGCCAATGGAACAAGTAGAACAATACTTATTTGCATTTCACTGTTGAAAGAGTTGATCTCACAACAATAAAATGCATGCAACTTCTTTTCATGTTAATGTAAGATGAACCCCACCCAACCCCCCAAAAAATTTACCAGAAACCAATAATTTAAGTTGGAAACCGCTAATTTCTACTTCCAGGTGGCCCGACGAGCATTCAAAGCAATGCTTCTTGGTTCTACTCAAAATTTTTTTAAAATTACTTTTTCAGAGGCTGCCTCCTGACTACCAGAGATGACTGTAAAGAATTAATTCATGAAGAACTGTTTGCTCTTCTATTTTATAGTCTTTCATGAAACTTCAAATAACAACACTCTCTCTACAAAATTTTCTGCATCAACTCTACACTCTCCACTCAGTTCGTTGCAGGTATCTAATAATTTTGCTATATACTATTTTTGTCGATCTTTCATTTTCTGATTATCTCTTTTTTCTGTACCGAAGTTATTCTCATAGAGATCGAACACCTATCCATTACTTTATCTTGGATCTAAAGTTCATGGCAATATCTAAAGGACATTTCATAGAATGTGTTTTAGTAAGTACAAGATGCCTATTGGAATAAAAATTATATTGTCATTGTAGGTACTTAAGCGATGGTATCTTTCAATGTTTTAGTTGGCTGCAGGAGAGATTGGTCACACCTCAGGTGGTTTCGTCCTATAAGTCGTCCTCTAGTGTGGTGTAGTCATGAAGTTACCAATCATAAACATTTACACTAATTAGTACCACCAACCTGTTCTTGCAGTTTTCTGTGATTATTCCTTGATATAAAAAATCATGAGATTATGTCCTTACAACTTAACTTTCAACAGCAATTTATCCATTGGCCTACTTAACAGTATGTTTGCATTGGCTTGAAGGAGTAAAATACTAGCAACTTGTGGCAAAGAGAGCAAACTATACACGAGAAAAGAAATAGATGAAGGAATTCTCCACGGAGAAGAATCCAGCAGACATGGAAAATAGGAGAGAGGAGCTAGCAAGCAAGAAGTCGGAAAAAGGATGATCTGAAAGAGACTAAAAGTTTGCAGTAGAATTCTAGTGTTTTATAAATGTATGAAAATAGAATTTCCAAATTCTTAAAACCTTTAAAGGTGTTGGCATATTTACTAAATCGACTGCTTGATGAGTATCTGACGAATGCGGAGACAATAGAAACAAGGAGCAAAGTCAAATAGCAGTTTTTTCTGACAGTGAAGTGTGAGTGTTGTCCAGATTTATTATAGTCCTTTTTAGTAAAATACAATCATGCTCAAATTCAATCACTTTATCCTACATTTCATTGCTTACAAAGTACTAGAGTCTTCATATAATTTGCAATTTCAGCTCAAAATTATGACTAAAAACTTTCAGAAAAGGCAAAACAACACAGGCTTCATTCAATCTATTTTTTCATGCAGTATTCATGGTATAAACAACATATATGAGTATGGCAAATATCATATATTTGGATCCAAAAGGAACGTAAACAGTGTTATGCTAATATATAAATATATATATAAAAATATGTGTATATACCATCATCAAGCGCTTGCAACCTTCATGTGGTCCTCCTTCTTCTCTTTCCAGAAAAATCTAAACAAAGCATTGATCCAAAGAAACAAATACGTTGTGGAAATAAGTTGAAGACAATTTGTAAAACTTTTGATTTAAAAACTACCTTGGCAGCTTACAAATGAAATGGTATTTAATGAAGAACGATCAATAAAGGTACTATGAAAATTAGGAGAGACATTCATACCAGTTTAGAATAGTCAGGGGAAACACTTGGTGAATGAACAGAGCAACAATCATTACTCAACTGCGCTAGAAAAAAGAAAATCGGGTGCTCTCAGACAGTGTTTTTTTCTAGAACATTGAAGTCCAAAGTGGTTGGCAAAATTGCTGTTCTAAATATTTCTCGAATAATGGCGGCCTTGGAAACCTTTGAACGTATTCATTCTAACCATTCAGGTTGGTCTAGAGCATCCCTCAGCTTAGCTAATTGCTTGAGAAGAACCGAAAAAGAAATAAAACTCTTGCAAGATCCTCTTAAACATAATGAACTAAGGGCATATAACTTTGAAGAAAGAATGTTTTCAAGAACTGGTACAGTTGGGAACCGAAACATAAGTAATATGGATAGACCTCCGTCTACACACGTACTGAAGATCTGGTACGATACTGATCCTGCTAACAGGAGCAGTTTCGATCCTCCTACGAAAATGGACTGGTCTTGATCCTGTACCGATCCGAAACACACTATCAAAGTGCAAGCGCTTGGAACCGCGATGAAACTGTTATTATTATTATTATTATTTCAATTCTTTAAAGACGGTGGCCCATTCAGCTAAGCTGGTTTACAAGGGGCCGTCTATTTACAAAGTAAATGATAAAATCTTACAAGAAAAAAAAAAGTACATGTTTTTAAAAAAGGTCTAAACTAAAAAGTGTATGTAACTAGAGATATAAAACAACTATTTACAAATAAGTTTTAAAAGATGCCAGAGATGGTGCACATTTAGCCCCAGCAGAGAGACTATTCCATGATTTTGCTCCTCTGAAAGAATATCCTTTTTGCCCATTATTAGTTCTTTTTAGTGGCAACTTCAAATCTCTATCAGTGTTTCTTAGGGCTCCACAAGATTGTTGAGAATTCCGAATTAGAAGTTGTCTAAGGTAATTTGGAGCAGGGTCATTGAGGGACTTATAAGTTATTAGTCTTAACTCATTTTCGTTAAGTTCGCTGATCGATCTTAGACCAAGGTTTGCTAATAGTGGTGCGGCAGGGGTATCGAATGCACTGTTAGTTATGATTCTAACTGCTCTATTCTGCAGCTTTTGGAGTCTGTTTATGTAAGTTGTGCTACAACACCCCCAGACAGAGGAGCAATATCTAAAATGTGGCTCTATTATTCTTATATACAAGTTCTTCAAGATGTTCTGTGGTAAAAACTTTTTTGCATGCTTCAATACACCTAAGGCACGGGAGACCTTCCGCGAGATTGTATCCACGTGCTTTTTCCAAGTTAGATGCCTATCAATCTGAAGACCAAGATATTTTGTTTCTTTTACGTTTTGAATATTTGTGTCACGTATTTTCAAGTCTAATTCGCCTAATACCTTCTGATGTTTTTGACGAGATACGATATTCATGGAAACCGTTTTAACTACATTTAACGATAGCTTGTTCCCTTTAAGCCCATTGTCAAGGCGCTCAAGATCCTTGTTAATGGTCTCATTCAGATGATCTAAACTAGCACCACGATAGTATAGACCAGTATCATCGGCATACATGGCAACAGTACAGCTTTCTATGACTTTAGGAAGGTCATTGATATAAACAAGGAATAAGAGAGGACCAAGACACGAGCCTTGAGGTACTCCAATGTCAACTGCATTAACCTGGGAGTCTGTCCCATTCACTCTACAAAATTACTGACTCACATCGAATACAATTTGCGTAGACAAACAAATTTAATTTTTGTTGAAGTCAGGGTTCGATATTATTGCTTCCTTTGTTCATTATTAATTCTTCAGTTGAAGAAGTAGTTAAATTCTTTTGTCTTTCCAAGTGAAGGACACTGCATCTTCCCTCCAACGCATTTTCTACTTGGCGAACACAAAGTATCCATGCCAGTCTGTTGTAAACAGTCTAGGTGAGCACAAATGATCTGGCGCAGTACAAACGTAGACGGTATTTGGGCCAGAGTTAATCCTGCACAGCGTAAATGAACTTGATCCATGATAAAAATTTAGCAGGTGAAAACTACACAGGTACAGTGTAAACGTAGCCTTAGTGTCAGCAAGGGGAAGTAGTGTACTATATTGTATAGGGTGGCTATTATTTCCCTATGCGGATTAGGAAAGGATAGCACTATTTGATAGTAATTTCATACTTAACAAGCATACAGATTAACAAAAGATAGAACTGCATCATAGCACTCATGAAAAATTTCTATATTTATTTATTTAGCAAACAATTTTAATGTGAAAAGACTTTACGACTTCAATCATCAAACTCTAACAAGAAACCGTTACTGAATCACATCAACTGGAGGAGCAAATCAAATCGCTTCAAAATGAAAATAAATCACTCGCAATCGTCAACGAGATGCTACAGCAAGAGATTCTATGCATACAGGGGGGAACGAGCCACAACAATGACAATCTCGACTTTACTTGCCCAAAACGTTTGCTAGGCCAAATCATGGCATCCGACAGGACACCAATCCATCCAAACTTCTAACTAGTAATCGTAACGCTACCCTAATATTAGACGACACCCAATAAGATAGTAAAGAGGATTGTGTTGACGAGTATAGCTTAAATAAGCACAACGGAAAGAAATCCGTCAACTAGAAAATGCAAGACAGATAAACAGTGCAGCGATAATGAAAGTCACGGAAATCAAGGCGAAAAGCCCTAGCAAGAAGCTAGGAAACAGAAAAGGAAAATAGCGATTCTGGGAGACTCCATGGTAAAGAATATACAGCCATGGAAACTACGTGCAGCTCTAAAAGAGGATATAAGTGTCATCAGCTTTTCAAAGGCACACACTGAAGACATGGCCGATTATGTGAAGCTATCCAAACAACAACACGTAGATCTTTACATAATTCATTGTGGTACGAAAGACCTCCGCCAATAAAACATCCCACCAAAACAGATAGCAGAAAACACTGTAAAATTAGCTATATCTTTGGCTACAGAACACAACAAAGCGATTATATCTGGAATATGCCCTAGAGGAGATGATCTAAATGAAAAGACATTCCAGGTCAACAAGAACCTAGGAGGTATGTGCAATTCATGCAATATTGGGTATATTTTTGATCATGAATTACAACCAGAAGTACACCTTAACAACAGAAAACTACATTTGAATAAGAGTGTTGAGGCAATCTTAGCAAGAGACTTTAGACATGCAATAAAAAACCATTGACTACAAAACAATTCTATAGTAGAAAACTTTTCCAACATAAAATGGGTAGAAATTCATATACCATAACTGACGAAATAAACAGTATAAATATCCAGGAAATTGCTGACCATAAAATTCCAGCCAATGCAAGCCAAGTACTTAGCAAGTTGAAAACTAGAAACTGACTTGGTCTAATTATTGGTTATCTAAACATTAACTCAATGCGAAACAAATTTGAATAGATCAAACTGCTTGCTGCAGAAAATATTGATATATTAACCATCTCAGAAACAATACTTGATAACACAATTGCTAAATAGCACTTCATTATAAACGGCTTTAAGACACCTATCAGGTACAACCGAAATAGAAAGGTGGTGGTCTCCTCATACATATTAGAGAAGGGATCCATGCAAGACAACTAATAGATTATGAACTACCCAATGACATTGAAGCTGGGATTATTGATATAACAATTAAGAAGAAAAAGTGGTTGATAATGAACACGTACCATCCCCTAAACAGTGTGAGAATTATTTTTTGAGAAAACTGGACAACTAATTCTTTTTAGTAACTAATGTCAAGGAAAGGCCATAGGGCCTATAACAAAGCCCCAACAATGGAAAGTTTAAGTAGAAAGGGAGACAAGATCAAGTTTGTTGAGGTTATGTTAGAAAGATGACAAATTTTAGGATTCACGGAAAGTATTGAGTGGCAATGAGTTCCACAGGTAAGACGTTCTTTGAATGAACGATGGTTTGTGAGCTAGAGTTCGTGAATTAGGCAGTGTAACATGGAAAGGGTGTGAATGGGTAGAGCTTGTAGTGCTTCCAACATGCCTCACTGGATCAGAACTAATATTCCTGCTTTCCTAAGAGCAATGTCCATGAAAATATCGGTAGAATATGGAAATATCTGCAATAAGATGACAGTGGGAGAGAGACGGTAGAGAATTGGGGATGCTTGGATTGTTGATGAGATGTATACCTTTAGACTGGACCCTGTCAAGAAGCTGGAGAGAAGATTTAGGAGCACCACCTCAGACATGAGAGAAGTATTCCAGAGAAAGATGAATCTGGGATTTGCATATAGTTAAAAGTGAGAAGGCAAGAAATAGCCACGGGCTCTAGAAAAGAAAGCCAAGTTTCTGAGATGCATGCTTTGCTATGGAAGTGATATGGGGTTTCCAAGTGAGATTAGATGAAATAGAAAGACCAAGTTGAGTGATAGGAGATGAAATATCCAGTTTATGGCCATTCATGAAAACTGGGGAGAATCTTGGTGATGTTTACGTGATATGACAACCTGTTTTGTCTTTTCTTCATTGAACTTAACAAGGTTGTTACTACCCCACTTCTCTACATTTGTCAAGTCATTGGTGAGAAGTGAGGCTGAAGTGTTACGATATGGTGAAATATTAGAATAGGCAAGGTGTTGTGTATTGGAAGACAAAGATGAACTTAAATAGGTGTCATCAGCAAAGGACAAAATACTGGAAGATGTAGAGGAAAGCAGGTTGTTTATGAAGAGGATGAACAGACCAGAAGAGATAACAGAGCACTGACGTACATCTGAGTGGATAGAATGAGGTTTAGAGAGGTAGCTATAGACCCTAATTGCAACTGGGCTATAAGATAGAAAGCTAGAAATCCATTTAAGACCAAACATTGGCATATTACCAAGAAGACCATTGTACCAGACATGATCAAAGGCTTTGGAAATATCAAGAGAGTTCTGTCTACTCTCGCTGTAGGATTCTTGAGCAGAGGACCATACATGAACAGGATAGGCTAGAAGTTCATCGGTAGATCTGGCTTGTCGAAACCTATATTGTTGGTCAGAGAGAAGGTTGTTTGCTTCAAAAAGGGCAAGAAGTTGTTTAGTGATAATTGCAATAGGGCGATAGTTTCAAGGGTCAGATTCGCCACTTTTTTGGAGATAGGGAAAGCATGAGTGAGTTTGAAAGAGGAAGGGAAAATACCAAGATTGTAGGACAGTTGGAAAAGCTTGTTGAGAACAGGGACGAGTTCAGGGGCACAGGACTTTAGAACTATAGGAAGTATACCATCAGGTCCACTAGATTTGGAGGTGTTGAGCTGAAGTACGGCTTTCCAGACTTTTTGTGTAGAGAATTTATTAGGGGGCATTGAAATGGTGGATGTAGGGTAGAGAAGAGGTTGGAAATCATGGTCATCAAGATTGGAAGCAGAGGTTGATGCGAGAAGGTCAGCTTTAGAGGAAGGAGCACATGAAGATGAGCCAGAGTTGTTTTTAGTGGTGGAAAAGAAGAACGGCAAAAAGTTTTGTGAGACGTTCTTGGCTAGGGACCAGAAGGAGCAAGATCCTGTTTGACATGACGCAATTTTATCGTTCATATGCTTGACAAAGGAGGTTTTGGCATGATTGATGGCTTTGGAATATAGGTTGTGAACTAAACCATTTTGCAGAACACCTTTTGCCAGGTTTATAAGACGATGGAATGAAAAGCTCAATATCAAGTTGAATTGCATTAGTGATGAAGGTGGCAAAAGAGGAAGGATCATTAGACAAGCCAGAACACCGGAGATGAGCAGTAAAAAGGTTTTGAAGAGAGACACAGTCAGCTCTGCTATAGTGGAAAACTTTTTGAGAAGAGGAAGATCTATTCTGGTTGGAGACAAAGGAATGCTGTAACATGATAAGGCAGTGGTCAGAGTTACCAAGAGGAGGAACTAGAATACGGTTACAGTAAATGTCTGGGTTTGATGTAAGAAACAGATCGATTGTATTAGCTTTGTCCCCTGAGCTATCAGGGATAAGTGTTGGTTCTGATATCAATTGTGACAGGTTATTCACAATGGCAAAGGCCTCTGCATCATCACCAGCAGGGCTAGTGATAAGTGGAGAGTGGGTAAGCCAATTCTGATTGTACACATTGAAATCACCAAGGACTGTGATTTCAGAGCATGGAAATTGAAAAATAATTGATCAATTGTCTGAGATAGATGGTCAAATAGAACTTCATGGTTAGTTGAGTTAGGTTTGCGGTATAGGGTGCAAATGAATTTTGAAGTGTTAGGTACGGAAACTTTCATCCAGATGAGTTGAAAACCAGGATTAACGAGGTCAAATTGAGGTAGACAAGAACTTTGTACATCAGAGAGGACATGTGCACAAACACCACCATTTGGGAAGAAAGAGGAAAACAGCTCATATCCAGGGCAATTTAGATGAGGGCAGAGAATAGAGCTGTCATTTCGGTCCAGCGGTTTAAACTTGGTTTCAGTGAAGAAGAGTGCATGAGGACCAGAGGACTTGAGATGTTGGTGTACAGAGTTAAGATTGGAGGATAGTCCACAAATATTGCAAAATGAGATGGAAAAGAGTTTAGAATGTGCCACATTGGTAACTGCAGTAGAGCTAACATCTGTGTGAGTGAGAGGCATAGTTCAAATATAAATTGAGTGAGTGATGATTCGGCCAGTCAAAGTGATAGAGGCAGCATATGGCAGTGAGCCTATGAAAGTTCCCATAGCTATCCTGTGGCCTCAGAAGGGCCCCCGGAACTACAAGCTAGGAATGGCTCCAGTCGTGAACTGGCATAGCAGGCAGTCCGAGATTATACACCAGCTGATAAGGCAGCCTCCCAAAGTGCAACAATGGGGTTCGGGCCTCTGTACTATCTGGCAGCCCACCTGCAGTCCACCTTTTCCAACGGTACCCTCAGGCATAGCAAAGGATCAAATAAGCCCAACAGCTTGCCACTGCAGCTAATCGCAGTAACCTTACCAACCAAAAGACCCGGAATCTCTATCCTAGTGCTGAAAGAGACAAAGTCACTAAAGGCACCAATAGATAGAGTGGTGGTACTTACCTGGATGATGAATCATGTGCACCTACCACTATATTGGAAAATATGAAAACTTTGCTGTACTTGGCAACCTTAATACTGACGTAACTTGTGGCAGAATTAGCAATTTCCTGGATGAATATAATCCTAAGAACATTATTAACTCTCCTACCTGCTTTAAATCCGATAATCCAAAATGCATCGATCTCATTTTAAAATCAAAGCACAAGCTTCCAAAATACTACAACAATCGAGACAGGATTATCAGATTTTCATTCAATGCTGGTTACAGTACTTAAAGATGGTTTCGTCAAAAGGGGTCCAAAGTCTATAAAATATCATGACTACAGAGATGTCAATAATAAGCATTTCAGAACTGCTAATGGGCAACTACTTAAAATGGGCATCTACAACAAATTGGCACTTTTGATTTTGTGGTCAAGAAAGTATTAGACAATCATGCTGCTATTAAGCAAAAAACCATCAGAGCCAACAATGGACCTTTTATGAGAAAAGCACTGAGAAAGGCTATTATGCAATGGTGAAAGCTATGTAACAAGTTCAATAAAGAAAGAAGTGAGGAGAACTTAAAGGCCTTTCAGCCTAAGAGACATGAGTGTATGAAATTACTGCATAAGAGAGGACTATAGTACTATGGAGAATCTTGATCTAATCCACCTGTTTGATAATCGAGAATTCTGCAAAGCTGTAAAACCTCTCTTCTCTGGAAAAGTGCAAAACTGACACTGGTATCATACTATTCGAAAAAGGGCAGGTATTCACCGACGGTTTCAAAATTGCAAACATATTTAACCATTTCTTCGTAAATATTACTGATTCACTTGAACTAAAGGTCGACAGAACACATATCAGACCAAATGTTTGGGTGGATGAACATGTTCGTAATGCAAGAGACAAATACCATTCCCACCCTAGCATTCACATGATAAAAAAACGCAAACATTTACAAAGGAAACTTTACTTTCCACAAAGGAGTTTTAACCGACGTTTTTGATAATCTTCAGAAGTTAAACACAAACAGAGTTCACCTAGGAATAGTATACCTGCAAAGATAGTGAAAGATCACGGTGATATACTGGCCCACCACTTGACAAACTATTTAACGTCATGGTTAGGAATGGCCAATTTCCTGATGAAATGAAGGAGGGTGATGCAAGTAGTCCCTTTAAGAAGAATGTCCTACCAACAAGGTCAATTATAGGCCTAATTCAATGTTACCTGGAATATTAAAAATCTTTGAAAGGCTCATGAATAACCAAATAATACAATTTTTTCAGAGTACTTTTTATCACCTTTGCTGTGTGGATTTAGGTCAGGTTATAGCACTCAACATGCCCTTTTGAGATTCATAGAAAAGTGTAAGAGTCTCTCGATAAAAATTGTTTCGCAGGTGCAGTGCTTATGGACCTTTCAAAAGCGATTGATAGTCTAAATCACAAAACTAGATTCGTATGGAGTCAGTAAGAGTGCTCTTAAGCTAATATTTACCTACTTGATAGACAGAAAAAAGAGTTAGGGTTAATGAGTCATACAGTGCTTGGAAGACTGCAAAAATTGGAGTTCCACGAGGTTCAGCCTTGGGACCTCATTTATTCAATATTTTCATTAACGGCATGTTTTATCTCGTGGGTGAAGCAGAGATCTGCATCTATGTTATTGACAAGCTCGAGAAACACAGCTTTGAGTTTCCTAGCTGGTTTTCCAATAACTTCATGAAACTGAATGAAGAAAAGTGACATGCCATGTTGTATGGTGACAAGCTGTACGATCACAGTGTAAATGTAGGTCAAGCTTTAATAAAAGAAAGCACTACAGAGAAGCTCCTCGAAGTTACTCTTCAAAAAATACTCTCTTTTGAAACCCATACTCAGCAGCTGTGTGGTAAGGCTAGCCAAAAACTACATTCACTTGCAAGAGCATCCCCTTCATGGACTCGAAAAAGCTTGTAGCAGTAATGAATGCATTCATAACGTCACAATTTAGCTACCGTCCTCTTATGTGGATGTTTCATAGTTGCAAACCTGAACACAAGATTAGAAGAATTCATGAAAGAGCTCTTAGACTTGCATATGAAGATAATGTGTCAATCTTTGAACAATTACTGGCAAAAAAAAACTCTGTAACCAACCACAAGAGGAATCTGCAGCTACTTATGACCAAGATCTTCGAGACAAAATCAAAGTTAAACCCCTGATTTTATGACTGATAATTTCAAGGCGAGGAGCGTATAATATAACCTTCAGAAAGGCTCTGATACACTTTTGCCTGTTGTCAGAACAACTACGTATAGCATTGAGAGGGTCAGTTACATTGGAAATAAACGCTGGTAAATTATGCCATCATCATTAAAAAGCATTCCTAATCTAGAAAACTTTAAGAAAGGTATAAGGTCCTGGAGACCAAAGTTGTGTGGCTGCAGAATCGACAACCATTTTATTGATAATTTAATCTTGTTTAATTATGTAAATAGTTGGCATTAATAAGTGTTCATTTTAATTATGTACATGTTAGATGTTAGCCAACTTTGAATAAAGTATTTTTAAAAAATCAACATTTGATATAAAAAAATATGAAATATTGGCCTCTATGAGACCCTAGTCGAATGAATCCAATACTTCACCAAGCAGCACACAACATTTGCTCGCCTTTGCTCTACCTTAATTGGCACTGCTCAGCTCAGAGTGGTCACAGAAATACAACATTCTATCCAACATTTCTAGAGTTTCATGAGCTGTTGCGCTGTGCTCCACAAAAGGACATAGGAAGCATTCAAGAAGTGGAGAGAACATGCACTCAAGGGGCACCCTGAAATATATAGAGTAACTATTTAAACTAGAAGGGGCACTTTATATACAAATTGGTGAAAAGTAGGTGCAACGTGCCCCTGAGTCCCATTGTTTCTACATCTATGGCGCTATAGAAATCGAATTCGGTGTAAACTGGGGCCTGCTATTTCTAGGTCTACGTTTCTGTGATTAAATGTCAACAATAAACTTCAAAACATCCAAAACAATCAGTGTGAAACTGAGTATACACGATTCGAGCAACCTCGATAGAGTGTATAAACAAATCCAACACTTCACCGAGCAGCACCTAAAATAAAAATAAATGTTTAGTGGCTCTCCCAGCATATTGATTGCCAGCAGACAATTCAGAACAGCATCGGGCAGTACCGAGCACAGAAGAACAAGTGGTCAAACAAATACAACATTTCACCGAGCTCGAATCTTGTGCGCTGCTAGATGAAATGTCTGATTCATTTAACCAGGGCCTGATAGGCAGGTTTGGTTACATTACCACCTATTCGGGGATCCCATTTGGAAGGAGATAAATTAATCTGCAACATGACTGATTTTAGAATAAGCCATCTTTTCCAATGAATGTCCACTTATGATATCAAAAAATCCAATCTAAAAGAACTTACTGCACTTTCTCTCACTGCAATTCAACATCAACTGGAAAATGGCACTCCTGGAGAATAGAGCAACAATTCGAAATTCTGCCATCTTGAATATACATAAGCATAAAATGCAGCAAATAACAAAAAAATATTGAAGAAACTTAATATCGAAAATGCGCCACTAGAAAAACCAGCAGCCTAAACCACGGGACATTAAGCATCGAATAACTTCATCCTAGACTTACTTACAAAAAACAGAAGACCCATTCAGAGACCACATAATTGATCTTTTTTATCTCACTCAAGTATAATCTATATCACGTATTTGATACTTCAAAAGAACCAATTAACAAAACAGCTAAATTTCTACTAAATGATACACCACATTGTAAGGGAATTGTGGAAAGTGAGGACTTTGGATAATATAAAACTTCTAACAAAGAAGACATGGAATCCCATTGTGCAACAGCTCTAAGGCATAAGGATATGCCTTTATTTGTTACAAACAGTTATGGAGAAGCAGAGAAGGAGGGGGGATTACACGGTGCCGTGACGAGATGCAAGAGTTTTTCCATGTCAGCCATTTTCAGCAAAGAACCAAAGCCTTTTCTTGCTTAAAACGAGCGATGGCTTTAGCAAAGACATTCATGAGAGCTTTTATGTAGACAGGTGCATGCTTCTTTATCCCAAATTGTTTGATCTTTCTCTGCTATTCATATATGTCAAGGAGAATGATGAGACCTAGTGGATGAAGTCGCTGATGAAGTACAGTACCTCTTCGATAATCCTGTTACTACTGGACAGGACCTTTTGAAAAGGCGATCAGATAATCCAAAAGGGCCGGCTAAGCAAAATCACATGTTGAAAACCAGTGCAAAAAACTAAGATGGCTATTAAGTGTTAATATCATACCCATGTAAGATTCCTATCAAAATGTTAAGACAAACATCGAACTCATTTTATCAATGATGGGGCAAAGCTCATCTAATTTTTTGTAGCAGCACATCTCTCTGAAAACAACTCACGAAGCAAAGCGAACGTTACCTCATCTGTTAGCGTAGCTTTTGGCCGATTGTGGAGGGATGTAAAGCAATAGCAAAATATCAACATGGCCAACAAGTGTAAGATCAGGTAACTTTCAACACATCTGGCTTCAATTACATAAGAATAGTCATCGTCGGATTATCGAGGGACAGTCAATCGAGATACGGATAATCGACGAAGTGCGTTATACTCATATTCCTTTCTTTCGGATTCCCTCAACCTTATCTATCTCTATTTTGTTATACAGTAGATTGAAAGAGCATCTAACTTGATGATATGATTTACAATGGAAAAAAAATATAGTTGGAGGGGGAGAGCTGGAGTCTTCTACGTAATTGTAGGAGGGGTCAAGAGTTGTGATACTGTAAATAACAAAAGAGGGGGATAGTCTCCAATAAGGTAAAATTGGAGATACATGCCGTGTGAATAATCCACTATTGAGTAAACAGGAGGCCAATATAAGTAAAAAGACGCTCTTAAAGTCTTGATTTTGCAATTAGTATTATGAAATCTATTTCACCCATAGGATACAAAATCTTTCTGCTCTCTAAATGAACACGCTCTCTAAGTCAACGAAACAAACACAGTTGGGACACGTGCGCCAACACTTCAGGCGGCTTCTCTTACTTCTAGAGCTAGTGATTATGACAAAATAAAACAATCAATGCCAAATATGTGGCATACAGCAGGGTACATTTTTCATATAAAAGACTTATCCTTCAGTCTGTGGGGAAAATGCACAATTTCCCCGAGGAATAAACTACTCATACTAAAATAAGAGACTTTTATGGTGTATAACTCTCTCCAGCTGCTTAGAAGAGTGAGCTGATTAACAAAATCTTGTACGTTAATAGCTAATGGATGATAAAATTTCGCTTTTATAATTATATTTTCTACTTTATTTATAGCTTATCAGAAGACTAAAGCATTTTACAAAAGAAAATTTAAATCTTATTTTCTCTTACAATCCTACACTGACTCT
Source organism: Cassiopea xamachana (assembly GCA_900291935.2). Taxonomy (NCBI): domain Eukaryota; kingdom Metazoa; phylum Cnidaria; class Scyphozoa; order Rhizostomeae; family Cassiopeidae; genus Cassiopea; species Cassiopea xamachana. The sequence goes on from OLMO02000273.1 coordinate 164,569, forward strand.
TACTATTCTGCTTTGTGAGAGTTGTAAACATTGTAATGCATATACAACTTAAAATAGATTTTGTGGAGATTTTATATTAACCTAAATATCATTGGTTTGAATATTGTATGCAAAAAAGTAAAACGTAATGTGGTATAGAACACCGCATTATAATGCAACATATGTGAGTCAAACTTTAGAGAAAAGCCGCTCTATAGCAATAGCAATGCATTGAGAGCGTTGCAGAGATTAATCAATGACAAAGATCCCATATAAGACAATTTTTACAGACGATACAGTCAATCCAGTGCAGTTCTACACCCCAAAGTAATAAGTCAGAGTTGATTTCTTCCCCAAAAGCATTGGAATCCAAACAAAAATGAATAAATCAATTACCTGCGATTATGACAGTAAACGACACCTAGCTTGAATGGGTCATTCCACCATCCAACAAATATGACGCATTCATTTGAAGCCCAAATTGCCTTGAGAAAAATTTTGACAAACTTTGACAGCATTAAACAGATTCATAACAAAGACAATATAGAGAAATTGTAGAGAGAATAACATACTGTTCAGGCGTCTGTTCTAGTTCTAAAGTTAAACTAGGAAAAAGGATCCAAAAAGTGAACAGCGAAGAACAGAACACTTTAATTTTTACAAGATTTTCTTTTTATAAGAAGAAAGTTTATAAGAAAATTAGGCTCAAATGGCAAAAATCTTATGAAAACGTTAAGAAACCACGAGGCTCAACTTCCAATATCAAGTGTTTTTTTGGCCAAAATCAACATTTCGTCATTATTGCATTCAAACAATTAGAGATGGAATTCATATTAGAGTATACAAGATTAGTGACGTAACCAATTTTAGCCAATTCATTTCAGTGAAAATTAAGAATAGGCTAAGAAAATCTCAGACTCAATTTGAGGAAAAGTTAAGAACATTGAGGCTCAGGCAAAATGATGGTTCTCTTATTAAACAAACGTGTATTAAAAACCACTCAGAATTGGCGTATAAGCTTTTCTGTGCCTGAGAAGGATTGCATCACAATGATTTGCAGAAAAAAATTGATGGTGACATATAGCCTCATATTACTGAAGTCTGTTCTTTATCACCACCAACCTTTCCCAATAATAATACAAGAGCAATATTTACGGCTAATACAGCCAACTTTACTCGATCCTAAGTATCTAATATTAACTTTAATGATTTACTAGAATGAACTAAAAAACATAGGTTGCAGCTACATTTAAAATCATTTCAACTTTTGACTTTCATTTTCAATTGTCATTTTTGCAGCTCCTTACTGATCTGGATATTTATATCACACTTCCCTAAATGAAAGAGATCCGTTTTCAACATACTTTGCTCTCATAGTAGGAAGTTGGAGGAGACTGCTTATTCTTGATGTGTATGAAAGCAATATTATATTAAAGAACTCCCACAGAAAAGAGAGATTTCCAGAAGTTACATATCTGTATACCTCTAACATACGTTTTTGCAGAAATTTTTCACGAAATGCCACGTCATAATTTCTGTTTTGGAGCTTCTCAACACTGGATTTATGATCATTTAGCAGCCCTCTTAGGGCACATACTACAACCGAGTAAAATTGCGAAGTGAGGTGTCCTCTTCTAAAGGCAGCAACATCCGCTACAAGGTAAAATATTCTACCCTTTCGCATGACTTTATCCAATCAATGATATCTCAAAAATTTGAGCTCCAAAAGATAGCCAATAGTTATTCTAAAGTAACATCTTACCTGACCAGGTGATAGGTAGCTGGGAACAGCGTCTAGCACTTCTAGCGATTCTTGAATAATATCAACGACAGCAATAACAGGAGAACATAGATTGGTTTCCTGCTCTCCCCAATCTTCCTCATATACAAATTCTTGACCCTGAAAGTAAAATAATTAGGATACATAAATATTTTATATATCAATAAAGAGAACATTCATTTATGCAAGGGAACTATCTTGTCACTTCATGACAAACTTCCTTGAAATAAAAAGTTTCTATCATTTTTTGGGTGCAATGAGAACAGATAAAAATGGAAACATAATGATCTACCTGGCTAACAGAGCTTTCAATCTGTGCCAATGATAACGTATACGCTCTATCTCCTCTATCTAAACTACGTAGGGTATCAAGCGAAAGAACAGCAAGACCATACTGTCAAATTGAAGCAATTTATCAATGATTAAATATGTTATCCTGTCCTCAAAGCTTCCGTACACATTAAACTTTGAAACCAAATTTGCTAACAGGGCTAGTTGATGTCCTGCTGATCGAGCAGCACACCCAAACAATGATAACATGTTATGAATACAAGCATTACTCCCTAAAGCATAGGATACATGCAAACAATTTTGGAATCTTTCAACGTACACCCTGTACATCTATCCACATGATCAGCTATCCACTAACGAAATGAATATGCCTAGTCATGGAAGTCCCATAAACTCTAACTGAATAGCACAATTTCTTTATGCCCAGTGTTATCCCTAAAATATCTTCTACGTTGCCAAAAAAATTCGCGATTCATATTTTTTCGAATTTCACAGAAGCGTGTGACAGCAGATGCGACCCCTAAAACTAATTGAAAAAGACGGAGGTAAGCCTATTACATGTCAGCCAATGTTGCCGTGGACTTGCTTCTACTTTAAGTAGCATACTCTCACATGCCAAGTAAACGGGGAGTCCTAATATAAAGGGCTCACGAAAAATTCAAAATTTACTAAACGGAGGAGTGCCAAAATAAACTGTGAAGTTGAAAGTTGAAAAATGGCTTTAAATGGTTTTATAACCATTTAAAGCCTTTTCATTAAATTAACTCTTTATTCAATATTACTGGGGCTTCTTTCGGAAAGAGCAACCCTCAGGTAATCTTGCTCTGCCACCAGTCTGCTGACACAAGAATGATGGAAAGAAAAAAAGCAAGTTGCCATAAAGCACAGAGGTAAAATATATACAGGAGAGCCCTATTTTGCCTTGAACAGTGGGCGTGAAAGTACTAACAAAGAAAGGAAATGAAATGAGGGGATCGTAAAAAAGTCAATTTCCTTAACATTAGTAATAGGGGGATCCTAAAAAGATCCGGGGGTTTGGAAAAAATCGAAAGGTTAATAAATGGGGGGATGTTTATTTGGCACCTGAGAACAGACCTAATTGTTAGAGCGCTGAAAGAGTACTTTTAAGAGGAGGGATTAATGGAGGTGGATTCAGCAACATTCTCCAGTTTTCATTATGATTCACTAACGCCAGGATAAAGATATGAAGAGCCAACATCAAAGTGAAATTTAAAACATAAGAGATAATGCTACAAAACCCACGCGTCAAACATTCAACAACATTGCAGAGCCTCAAGAAATTGGCTCTATACCCTAAATCTTAAGCGCTCAGCTGGCGAACATCCCTTTTCTTACCATTCAAATTTGCCTCAAAGCAAAATCTGTCTAGTTGGATACCTAGCACCATTGGCACTTCTATAACATGACTTAGTGCCCATTGGTACTAGCACAAATATTAAGTTGAATAAGCCAAAAAGCTTTTCCTTAGAGCACATGCCGTAGTCTTTGGCCTTAATTCGGTTTTCTATGTCCGTCTGCAGCTTCTAGTACCAGGGGTAGCATGCAGGGCATTGCAGTGCAAAACCCTCAATAGGTTATCCATTGCAAGGCGTGATTTAGCAAACAGTATTTGCAAGGAAAGTTCTGCAATATGCAACATATACATTGTATAATGTTTCCTTATTCTCTGCAAAAGTATCTTCATAAGCAGAAAGCCGTTGATTATCTGCCATGTCTTTTCTATATGCGACCATTACGAAACTACAGATTTTTTTTTAGTAAATTATGCCGGGGATAGGCCATAGGGCCTATAACAAAGCCTCGACATTGGAAAAACTGAGCATATGAGGAGAAGTTTACGTAGAAAGGGAGACAAGCTCGAGTTTGTTGCCGTTAGATTTAAAAGATGACAAATTGTAGGAATCAGGGAAAGTAGTGGGTGGCAATGAGTTCCACAGTTGAGAAGTTCTGGGAATGAAAGATGATTTGTGAGATAGAGTTCGTGGATTAGGTAGTGTAACTTACAAAGGGTGTGAACAGGTAGAGCTTCTGATGGTTCGAACACGCCTAACTCGATCAGGAATGATATTCTTGATTGCCTGAGAGCAATTTCCGTGAAAATAGCGGTAGACAATGGAAAGATCTGCAACAAGAAGACGATAGGAGAGAGACTGTAGAGAAGTAGTGAGGTTTGGATTGTTGATGAGACGGATAGCTTTAGACTGGACCCTGTCAAGAAGATGGAGTGAAGATTTAGGGGCAACACCCCAGACATGAGAGAAGTATTCCAGAGAAGGAAGAATCTGGGATTTATATACAGTTAAAAGTGAGAAGGTGAGAAATAGCCACGGACTCTAGAAAGAAAGCCAAGTTTCTGAGATGCATGCTTTGCTATGGAATTGATATAGGTTTTCCAAGTGAGATAGGTTTTCCAATACAACTGCAGCTTTCCTTCTGTTCGCCCTGTGTTTTCATTCAGCAGTTAAACCAACGAAACCAGCAATAAAGTTGCTATGCATCAAATTCTTTGACTACCATTGTTACCCAAAGTGACTACTTCTATATACAACAAAAAAGGTCCAGCAACATCATAAGCAACATGTTGGCTAACGATGTCCCCCAGTTTGACCAAAGTATTAGGAGTATTTTCAATGGGTCGTCTGCCTGGTATTTTCCAAATTCTGATTACAAGAGTTGTTTTGAGATAGCAAGAGCCTATGAACAATTTTTCCTTTTCTTGTACAAAACATGAACAACTTCAATTTTACTACTATAAATCCTCGAAACTCCCCCCCCCCTACGCTCCAAAAGCCTCCTGCAAGTAAGCCACCCTCCTGGAGCCAATAATTGCTAAAAAACCCCTCTCCAGTTCTACTGGGGATTTTTCAAAAGAGATCAGGAACGAAGGAACAAAACTATTCACTCACTATTATTTCATGTAATTCAACCTCTAAATCCATCATTGTGCTACATTCATGCAAAGTTAATCCCGTTGTTATTGCATGACTGTTTTTACTATGCTAGTGTCCAGCCTTGCCACACAATAAGCTTCATCCACGCATGTGACTTTAGCTATATGGGACGCTATTGATGCTTTATACAGTCATAACAGTTATGACATACTCCAGTTACAAACTTACTCCGTTACTACGTGCCTTCGATTGTAACGTGCTCTATTTTTCATCCATCAAAATAAACTCCTCCGGCTGTGACATAAATTTTGGGTTTTCTTGGCCATTTCTCCTTGCGGGTCCGTCATACAAGTCTGTACAACATTGGCCATTATTCACTTTCCAGTAGTAGCAAAGAAAAGCGCTATTGATCACCGTGGGACCAAACCTGTTTGTTGTAGTTAACTAAAATAGCTTCAGCAATCACACAATTGCATTAATCCTTATATGTAACATCTAAGCAATGACAGAGCCTTCACAAAAATGAAACAGGAAGTAAAGCCAAACTAGCACAATAAGCAATTAATAGAACAAAAAGTACAACCTTTGACTTCTTTTCCATTCCTTCCTTACCACTGGAAATATTACGGCACTCTAATGAACATAATAAAATAAGGCATTGTTGGTTCATACTGGCCCATACTGTATGAAATTAGCAGATAAGTAGAGTTTTTCAACATAATGATCATAAAAATAGAGAATAACACACACGTATACAGAACATACCTACTACTCTGTTATAAATACGGATTCTACGCAATCAATAGCCCTAACCCTGAAAGCTTCTTAAAAAGATAAATAGGCTATCAACAAACAAACAAATTGGTGACGTTAGGCTGTGTACTGCTGGGGGGCTGGGTCCGTTTATTCCCCAGAAATTAAAGTAGAGAGGTAAGTTGCTAGAAATTCAAAATTATCTACAACTCTGGATTCAGGAATAAAATAGTTTAAAGCCTTTGAATTTAATTAGGGAAAACTCAATGAAACAATAGGTAACTATTGCACCAAGAGGGTGGAAAGAGCTTTGATGCAAGTATAATGATCATAAAACTAGAGAATAACGCACACATATACAGAACATACCACTACTCTTTTATAAATACGGATTATATGCATTCAATAGCCCTAACCCAGAAAGTTTCTTAAAAAGGTAAATAGACTATAGTTGCCCAAAATGCTCGATGTGCTAGATAATCTTTCTCACACAGTGTCTACCCATGGGTCTCCAATGGTTGCGCTTACAGGAAAATTTTCAAATTTAGGGCCACTGGATGCCTTGAAAATGCTGTTTTGGGATCTTTTTTTGCTCTTTGTGTAAAGAATTAAAGGAGCTACCTAGCAAGTTTTGAAACAGAATTTACTGCAGATCAAATCTGGATGATAAATCTAATTATTAAGCAACTGTATGCTGAGGCTTCTGACTAAAGTACTATAGAACTTCAAGGCAAATATAATAATTATCTGTCATGAAACTTTACTTTGGCATGAGGCTTTACTTTGGCTTGATGATCCCTCGATTCCAACTCTAACATTTATTGAAAGGTTACCCCTTAATGGCGAGGTATAAACCAATTTCTCTTAGCTGCATTGTTTTCTTTTGTTTACTATATTAAATTTGATGCTGTTGTTGTTGTAAATGTTATGAATTTAAATTATTTCAAATCAAAATCAAAAAATTTAATTAAAAAACATGGTACAAACCATAGCTAGATACTTTGTATAAAAACATATTCAATAATGGCATTCCAATTGAAAAGGTTTGCAACGTGTGACAGAAATACTATGCATTATGTATTCAGTTCTAGTATGTTAATAATAACTAAAGCTATGAAACTACATAAATACAATCAATGCTAAAACACACGATATCTGACCAACTCATTGGCAAAATACACCAGTGACTGACAATGTGAAACAGAGACCGATTTTGGAGCTAATCCAACCGCTTTCATTAATAGACTTAACGACTTAGCTTTTCACGTGAACTTTTATACATCTCACGTCATCAAATATGGTCCATTGCGCCTCTAATTTAGTTACTAAAGAATTATTAAATCAGAGAAAGCTTGAATTTTGCATGATTAACTGTGAATTTTTTGTATCCTGCCATTTCCTTATAGCCTTGAAGCGAGATTTTCTATTGAGAGGCTATGATTCATTGCACAATTTACAGAAGAGATGCTTTATAGTCTCATTATATTCAGGTGATGCTGGTCCTCTACACTCTGTTCAACCGTCTATCAAAATCTCCAAAAATCAGTCTCCTTTGGTAAAATCACAGGAATAATAACTGGCAACCTAGCCAGTTGCTTTATGTCAAGAGTATCGTAAGTCAAAAGTTTTCTTGTAAGGTTTTTACACCATATATTACACTATTCAGACAATTCACGAAGATGTAGTAACAGTTGTAGTATACCAAAGCAATAAGGAGCAATAGAAACGCTAACATTGGCCTAGCCAGTCGACTCTCAGTGAACCACAGAGCTAAAGGAATCAATATGTTTATTGAAAGATTGTACGCAGGCACAGCGCAACTAAATAAAAGGCAGACCCCAGAAGAGAATCAAACCTTTATCCGTCAGCCACTTCTCTACATAAGGCCTTCTTCGTTACACAACATGGATATGAAGCTTCTGTTGTTGTCCATCCATTTTCTTCATGGCAAAGTACTTCATTTGCATGCACTACAACTTTCCTCAATTAAAATATCTTAATGACATTACTGGGCCTTGCTCAAAACCGGCATAAAGTTAAGAAACCTTCCTCCGACTAACAGCCGTGGAGCCGTGAATTTTTCTGGGCTCTGATAAAAGGTATGGGTGAGGGATAAAAGTTGGGGGGATAGGAATTCAATGAAATTGCTATCTTTAGAATAGTTGTCTGTCACTGGTTGCCAATAGATGGAGGGGCGTGAAGACCCCAATCCACGCAGCATCAAGCTTGGTATATTCCCTACAGAAGTTTAGAAGTAAGCGATCTATCTTTCAGTCTTTAATTCCAGATCTTCTTTTAAATGCTCATAAACAATTGCAATTACAGTATGGATGGAGTACAAACATACAAATATACAAAGGTACCACAGGGAGAATTGAATTACATACCAACCCTGTTGCATTAGCAATTAACCTGAAATCAGTTCAAATATGGGTTTCATGTAAAACTGCATGTATGACGTTAAACTGCAACCGGTGGTGAGGCTTCAGCTCGGGAGTGCTGAGGTTTTGAGGATCTTGGAATCACCTCTTAGTCACCATTGTTCCCTGATTCATCCTGACCCGGGATGACAGTACCAGCAAGGGTCCCAATTATGGGTAAATAATCATGGGCAGAAGGCGCTCTTTAGCTTTGGTAAGCAAGTCTTCTAGAGATGGTGTCTCGATAAAAACACCGTCATGAAAGGTAAAGGGAAACCATCTTGACTATTATCCCTTGTTAGTTCTATGGCAAACGGTTTAATGGATGGCCCTCAGTCCCTTGTAAATGGGGGTGCTAAAAATCTCAAGGTGATGGTTGGACTGATCCCACCAAAGAATGTAGACTTAGTGAGAAACAGTATTGGCTATGCACAGAACTTAGGACTACATAGAAGATATGGAAACAAGCATATGAGAATTGGTACTTGGAATGTTAGGACAATGCAAAAGAGAGGAAAGCTTGAAAACTTCAAAAGAGAAATGAGTCGAAATAGATTAAACATTCTTGGACTTAGCGAAGTGCGGTGGAAAGAAAGTAGATATCTGACAAGCGATAGAGTACGGATGATTTGCACGGCAGCAAAACAGGGCCAAGGTGGTGCTGCAATTTTACTAGATAGGGAAACATCAATGAGAGTGATGACAATAGTATTACAGAATGACCACCTATTGTTGGTAAAGATCCAGGCGGAGCCTGCAGATTTAGTTATTATTCAAGTGTATATGTCGACATCAACACATGAAGATAATGAAGTGGAAGAACTTTATGACAAGTAGGATTGTCTCATTAAGGCAGAGAAGGGCAATACTAATCTTATAGTTATGGGAGACTGGAAGTGTATCATAGGAGAGGGGCAAGACGAGAAAGAGGTAGGAGCATTTGGACTTGGAACCGGAAATGAAAGAGGAGAGATACTTGTAGAGTTCTGCCGGCAAAGGAAGCTAGTTGTAACTAACACCTGCTTTGAGAACGAAAAGAGGCGCAGATATACATGGAAGCTGCCGGGAGACACTTGATGGAATCAGTTAGATTACATCCTGGTAATAGTGTAAAAATGCATGTAGTTATCCAGGTACAGATGCTGAGTCTGATCACAACTTAGTGGTCATGAAACAGACCGTAAAACAATGGAACCTTCAAACATTAGAGGCGAAAGTTGAGAGTTTTCACAAAAAAGTGAATGAAAAGATAAGAGACAATAATTAAAATGATGTAAGCATTGAAGGTAAATGGAACATTTTGAAAAAGGCTGGTTTAGAGGCTGCAAAGACTGAAGTTGGTTATAGTACGGGCTCAGAAGCAAGGAAGCCAAAGGTCACTGATGAGATGATAAGGAAAATGGACGAAAGAAGGAAGTGAAAAAATGTGTCAACAGACGTTGGAGTAAAGAAATATAAACAACTCAATAATGAGGTAAGAAGGGATAAAGGCAAGGCAAGAGAGGATTGGTGGATGCAACAATGTCAGAATCTTGATGAGCTAGATAGCAAGGGTAAAATAGATGTATTTTATCGAAAGTTACATTAACTTACGGGACAAAACATGATGAGAAATAGAAGCAAAGCGACTAAGGAAATTGACGTCAGGCTAGTAACAAATAAAAGTGATATCATAGAAAGGTGGAGAAAATATATTGAAACCCTTTATGATGCTGAAAGAAAACCAGTGAAAGACAGTCTTGTTTTAGAGCAGGAAGAGGAAGTAGACAAGCAATGTAAAGGACAGGATTTGTTAGTCAGTGAGATCAGAGCAGCATAAAAGAGTTGAAGAGCAGAAAGGCTGTAGGTATAGATGACATACCCGCAGAATTTTGGAAGAATTTAGGTAAGGAAGCAACAATAAAATTAATGAAATTATGTGAAAGAATTTATAAAGAAGGAATATGGCTAGAAGATTTCACAAAGGCACTTTGATACCCTTGCCAAAGAAAATGAATGCAATGACATATGAGGACCATCAAACCATCAGCCTTATACCACATGCATCAAAGATTATGCTAAGAATACTGACAAAAAGACTGGATGGAAAGGTGAGAGATTTTATCAGTAAGACACAGTTTAGATTCAAGAAAGGATGCGGAACCAGAGAAGCAATTGGGTTTATGTGGATGCTATGTCAGAAGGTTCTAGATCATGGAAAAGATGTGTTTATATGCTTTGTTGACTACGAGAAGGCATTTGACAGAGTGAATTGGGTACAGATGATGAATACTTTGAAAAAGTTAGGAGTTGACTGGTGAGACAGGAGACTGATGTGGGAGCTACATATCAAGCAGCAGGCAGTAGTCAGGGTAGCGGATGACTAAACAGATACATGTAGTATTGGCAGAGGTGTGAGACAAGGTTGTAGCTTATCCCCCTTAATATTCTCAATTTATGCAGAAAGGATGATAGAAGCATTGGATGGTGTTGATGTGGGTGAAAAAATGGGAGGGAGTTTGCTAAAATATATAAGATTTGCAGATGATCAAGGAATGGTAGCAGAGACAGAAAGAGGACTTCAAATTATAATGAATAGATTAAATGATGCATTAAAAGAATATGATATGAAGATTAATATAAAGAAGACCACAGTTATGAGGGTCTCCAAACAAGGTGGTGGCAATGTAAATATAGTTTTAAACGAAGAAAGAATTAACCAGGTAGCACAATTTTGTTACTTTGGGTCGTTGATAACAGATAATGGTAGCTGTAGTAAAGAAATCAAGGCAAGAATAGCAATGGCAAAAAACAGCTTTCAACCGACGGAGAGACCTGCTCACCAGAGGTATTAGTCGGAAAGTGAAAAAGAAGATTATTAAAACTGTAATTTGGAGTGCTTTTTGTATGGATCTTTAGACATGTTCATTAAAAGATGGAAGATATTAGAAGGATAGAGACATTCGAACTGTGGATATGGAAGGATGGAGAAAGTAGACTGGGTAGAACGGAAAACAAATGAAGAAGTGCTGATAATGGTAGAGGAAAAGAGAGAGCTGTTGGATAGAATTATGAACACTAAAAAGAGATTAATTGGACACATTATATGTGGTAATGGCTTGTTGAAGGAAGTAATAGAGGGTAGAATAGATGGAAAAATACCTAGAAGAAGAAACGGGATTGGAATGCTGAGTGAATTGAAAGAGGATGGTTATGCCAGCATGAAAAGAAGGACTGATAACAGAGAGAGCTGGCAAAACTGGATGCCAAGAAGGACCTGTCAGCAGACAGAACACCAGAGATAGATATATGTGTATATATATATATATATATATATATATATATATATATATATATATATATATGTATATATAGCTTGTTGATGAGACGGATAGCTTTAGACTGGACTCTGTCAAGAAGATGGAGGGAACATTTAGGAGCACCACCCCAGACATGAGAGCAGTACTCCAGAGAAGGGCAAATCTGAGATTTGTTTATAGTTAGTAGTTGAGAAGGTGAGTAATAGCCACGGGCTCTAGAAAGAAAGCCAAGGTTCTGAGATGCATGCTTTGCTATGGAATTGATATGGGGTTTCCAAGTGAAATTAGATGAAATAGAAAGACCAAGGTGAGTGAATGAAGAAGAAAAGTTTATTGCCATTCATGAAAACAGGAGGGAAATCTTGGTGGTTCTCACATCGAGTAAGCAGCAAACCCAATACAATAGAAGGGTCGACATTCTCCCTTACAGCAACAGCTTTAACTTCACTCAAAATCTGCTGTGTACGCGAATTTCTAGGGACCTCTTCAGTGTACCCAATGATTTTTTGGTTTTATTGTTTGGGCAGCAAGAGATACATCTTCGATTACGATCTCAATTGCACCACTATGCACAAGTGCGCTAAAGTTGAGAGTAAGAAGTTTCTCAGCAAACCAGCAATATTATTTCTAGCCTCAAACTTCCTGTGTTTGGTAACTTCAAAAACAGCAACATCAGAAAGGGGATGTGAATTAAAAAGTAAATCTGCAACTATGAACAACATTTCATTTGGATTCACACCATAATTTGCACTACAGATCTCAAAGAGGTGTTTTAGAGGCCCTTTTGCACGACTCTAACCAGGTGAAAAGTACATGAGATAGAACAAAAAGCTTTAACACAACTGTTTACGCTAACACTAATTTATCGAAGAAAACTTGTTGCCTGAGGAGCAATTATGGTATATTCACCAAAAGAAACCAATGCCATATACCTTGAAACTGCGACACATTTTCACCTAGCCGTAACATTGTCGGTAAAAAATGCTATATCTTGCTCTAGGAACTCTCTGTGGGCCTAAAAATTCAATATACTTCACTCAACACTAAGAGGAATCCATTGCTCTTCGAGGAAAAAAGGGAATTCCTATACGATCCATCTCAGATATCCGATAATAAGACCGTTAACAATGGAGGAAGATGTGTAAAATATTACTATATCCCCTTTAATTATTCTTTATAGCCATTAAATCATTAGAAGTACTATTAATAGCCCATTAATAAGGTTTTAGTAAAAGGATGGGTAAAAATAGCACAGGACCTCAATGGAGAGTAAACTGGTCAAATAACCCACTGTGCATTTCCAATATTTTATATTCTATCCCAATATGGTCAACCAAATGGCAGCCATTATGGAAAAGCAGTTGTCTTTCAATATGGCAGATTGATGCTAATCAAGTGACCTATATATATATATATATATATATATATATATATATATATATATATATATATATATATATATACTAAAATTTTAGCTTAAGGCCCTAGTCAAACGGTTCCAACATTTCACCAGGCAGCACACGGCAACACCTAAAGTAATAGAAATGTTCGGTTGCTGTCCGAACACATAGCAGCATAACACCGAGCACAGAACAACAAATGCTCAAACAAATCCAACATTTCACCAAGCATGAATGTTGCACGCTGCTCACTGAAATGTTGGATTCAATTGACCAGGGCCTAAAAGATAATGACAACCCTGATTCTTATACGCGAGATATTTTCATTTCGCACTAGCAATCCACACTAGATAGGATACGCAGATAGAACGTCTGATATACCCTGGCAACACATTTATAGATCAAAGGTATAATTGACGGCACATGCACTCGCCAATACTTACCCTGGTCAAAATAGGAGCTTGACTTTTCTTTCTTCCTCTCTGCTACATAAACTATCTTTCTGCAATTTGGTGACCATTGCAGACTTGAAAATGTATCTGTTGACAAACATTAAATTAAAATTTAACTTCAAATATCTAATTTCATCTATTTAAGTGCATATCAGTAAAAACTGATCATTCATGTAGATATCCTCCAAAAAAGGCATAGAAAAAATGAAATATGAAAACAACATTTATTTGAAATACTGAAAATAGCAACAAATTCATTTGGAGCTAACTCTCTTGTATCCACAAATCCTCATCCGTGGAACACGTTACACTACACTACATCATAACAAATTAAAAATCAATTGCTGTATTTAACAGAAATATCAATCATTGGTATGAGGACTTCTGGATACAAGGATGCAAAGACGAATGCAATTCAAGATATGAAGTTAAAATACAGAGTCTACAGTATGAGTCCCAATAAATTAGACAAAAGCGTTATTTCTTTTTGATTTCTCCGATTTTTACCTTCTGCAATGTAAACAAACGGTTTGAAATCACTTATATATGTACATATATAATATATACTTATATAGAATATATAATATACAAATTAAATCATGAATGTGAAGTTAGTACCTATTTTTAGTTCCTAATAGTGAACCACACGATTCACGACACAGGCTTGCAGAGATTTAGCGATTAATTTGCCATTTTATACGTACATATATATATATATATATATATATACGAAACAGGCTTGTAGGGATGAAATGGTAGTTTAGTTTGCCGTTTTCATTTAGTATTTTATACAGCTCTACCACCCAGATATTGAGCACTGTATTGCGGAATTCATCACTA
>OLMO02000273.1:178799-196699 GCA_900291935.2 Cassiopea xamachana
AAAACTTCTAGTTGCTGTCAAAGATAATAATTACAAATAACTAATCAGAGACCTATGAACTGATTGAAGGTACAGTTATAGGATCTCCATGGGGACCCGCCTTTGTTAATACCATTATATGTGCTTTAGAAAAGAGCTTCTTACAAACCGCCCTTCTGACTACAAGCCTTTACTTTACCGTGAGTATGTCGATGACACTTTCTGCATATTTAGAAAGCGGTCTTTATTGAAAAAAGAATAAAGTTGAATGTTCTCTTCATTATTTGAAACACCAACACCCCAAGCTTTTATTTAATCATGAAAGTGAAGGTAGTAGCTATTTTTCGTTCTTAAGTTATACCGTAAAAAACGTTTACTGGCTTATACACCAGCTTTGAAAATTAATACAACACCTATTATGTTGTACTCTAGGTTCTAGACAGAGATTAGTCACGCTTCTAGCCTAACATAACAAATCTGATTGAAAAACAAAAGGCACCAATGCTTAACTAAATAAATAGAGAGTCTGGGCTCTAGTCCTTATATCACATCCCCTTTTTCAAAGTCAAGTAAATGAAGAAGGAATTGCTGTCCCATTGTTGTGAAGGGCTGCAGCGGAGGACTAAAAGGGGCAATTGGCTCTTGTTTTGGGGACTTCCCTTGCACCTTCTCAGCATGCTCTTCGTATTTAGTATGCATGCGTTGCATATTATTCAGTAGTAGATGTTGTTGTCATTACAGAGTTGAGCATAATGTTTAAATTTACGTAAGTGTTGATTCAGGGCTGAATATAGTCACCAAGTTGAGAAAGGAAGCACATTTACTTGATACAAGGATGTGATAAGCGGGAAAAAGGGGACTGAAATACTCGCTTAGGATTGATAAAAGTGACAGTCAGAGAAAAGAGAAAACGTTTGAAGGAATTGGGTGGAAAGGTAATTGAACACTGCGTAATCAAAGAATTGGCAATGGAAAGTGAAGAAACGGCAGACTGGGAAATGCGAATATATGAGGTGCTATGCAAACTAGACGATTTCCAGAAGGGAAACAGCGACATGGAAGACATTGGTACAGGGGTCAACACAAGTACTACGCCAGTGAGGGCAAGACGATCGCAAACTCCGCCTGATGCTTCACCAGTGACAGTGCAAAATATGAGCTCGCCAAGTAGAAGTTCATAGAGCAATAGCAATTACGCTACGGGTACAAAAGTTATCCAAGATTCAGCTTGCAAAGTTTAATGTGGATATAACAAAGTTTCTTGCATTTCGGTAGAGTTTTGAGCACGCTATTCATAATACCAAAGCGGTCTTGCCGATAAACAAGCTCAATTAACTACTCAGTCTTTCAGAAGGCCCAGCATACAGAGCAGTTGAAGGTTTCAATTTGCAAGAAGAGAACTATGACAATATGGTGGACACTCTTAAATCGGGCTTTGGTAAACAGCAGCAGATTGTTAATGCGCACATGCAGAATTTATTGCAGTTGCAAAATCACCCGAGTGAAGGTATCACCCAAGTGAAAGTATCATCCAAGTGAAGGTATAGGCCAGTTTCGAAAGATTTATGATACACTAAACGTCAATGTTAGAGGATTGGGCGCACTAGGAAGCAGGAAAGCAGGATGCAGGAATGCCCACTGAAACGTACGAAAACATGCTGATTCCAATAATTATGGCAAAAATGCCGGGAGATATTTCGATGCAGGTTGCCAGAGAAACATCAAATGCTGCATGACATATCAAGGATATTCTGAAAATAATTGGCAGTGAAATTGAAGTAAACGAGATAAGTTCTTTCGTTTTTAATCCATGTGGAAGGTTAGTGAAAGGGATCATGTACCTGCAAGAATACAAGAAACTATAAAATCGTTCATGGCACGCTAAGAGGTACAACAAGAAAGGTTTGCAAGTCTCAAGTGTTGAAGAACGACGCAAAATTCTGAAAGAGGACAAGCGATGTTTCAACTGTCTAAAAGGGGGGCATTTTTGCCTGAATGGAATAATGGCAGTGACTGTAGTTTTTGTACTATGTATTGCTGTCCGTCTTTTACCTTTTCCTTCAGCAAGACTGGGAGCTTACCTTGGACGGTATGGTTAAACAAAAGCTCCCAATGTGGTACTTGCTGAGAGTGGGGTAGTCCGACATTGTACAAAACTATTCAGTTCTTGTTTCCACACTCGTCCGTCAAATCAAGCAGTTTTTAAGTCCTTTTTGAGAGATTGATTGAATCTCTCCACTTCTGCATTACTCTGTGGCCATAACAGTGTTCCTGGTTGGTATTTGATTTCCAACGCTTTAATATAATTTGCAAATTCAACACCGTTAAAAGGCAGTTCATTATTGGGTTTGATTTCTCGGGGTATTCCATGTACTGAAAATACTCTGTCTAGATGTGGTATGATTTCAATTGCTCGAGTTGACTTCAGAATTTCAGCTTCTGGAAATCTGGAATAACGATCGATAATTACAAGTAAATACTCTCTAGTAGGAACCAATCCGAGAAAGTCAATATGCACCATATCCCAAGGTCTTTCAGGCATACTGGTCATAATCAATGGCTCTGGAGGGATAGATTTTCACATTGCTTGACAAGGAATGCATAGCTCGACTGTTTTCTCAATGACTTTATCGATTCCTGGAAACCATACTTTCTTGAGTAGTGAAGATTTCATTTTAACTAGTACTTGGTGTGCATTATGCGCTATATCAACAGCTTTCTGCTGCAATGAGTTTCATATTGCAACTCTGTTTCCACGCAAAATTATATTGTCTGAAGTAGTCTGAAGTTCATTCTGAATCTTTTTGTACGGTTGTGGAATGTCTGAATCCACTGATTTTATCGAATTGCAGCTCTTACAGCTTGCAGTGCTCGGTCTGTATTTGTAGCATTGCAAATTTCCTTCATTGCCATGGCCTTAAGTACTGCATAACGTGAAACAACATTGATACATTCTTCAGTAAGTACCTCTTGAAACTGCGTTGATTGACTTTCACAACACCTTGAAATATAATCCGCAGGATTTTCAGTACTTGGTTTGCATTTTACTGAAAAACTATGTTGTTGAAGTCTCAATAACAATCGTTCGATCCTTGCTGAAGGTTTCAACCTCGAATTGCCATAAACTATTTCCAATGGCTTATGCTCAGTTACTAACGTAAAATACGATCTGAATAAGAAAAGGTGAAAATCTTCTACTGCCCATACGATACAAAGTCCTTCTATTTCCGTTTGGGAATATGTCGATTTTAATCCACAACTTGCATATGCTATAATTCTTTGTTCTCGAGTTTGCGACAATCTTTATCTCTTTAAACAAGTGGATGCTTTTTTAAAAAAGAACTATCGACCAATTACTGTTTACCATCGGTCTCAAAGATTTCGAACGGTTAATGCAAAATCAAATGCTGCCCTTTGTCAAAGTTTCCTTTCTCCTTTCCTATGTGGCTGTCGAGAGGGCTATAGTGCACAGCATGCAATTCTACGTCTTAAAGAAGCCTGCAACAAATTGATAGACAGTGGGGGGGATGGCAGGGGCTGTTTTGACAGACCTTTTGAAGGCCCTCAGTTGTCTAGATCACCAATTACTAATCGCAAAATTGAATGCGTATGGTTTCACTAGATCCGTCTTGCTGTTCATGCATAGCTATCTCAATACCTGGAAGCAGATGGTAAGGGTGAATGGTTCGTTCAGTATGTGGACAAAATCCTCTCTGGGTGTACCACAAGGTTCTGTCTAGGGACCGCTTTTGTTTAACATATATGAATGACTTATTTCTGTTCCTGGAAGAGACTGAAGTCTGCAATTACGCGGATGACACAACAAGTTATAGATGTGGTCCTAACATTAAGAATGTTGTCCCAAAATTAGAGACTGACAACATCTAGCGACAAGTGTATGGTTTCCAAACAATCGTATGAAGTTAAATGAAGAGAAGTGTCAATTGATGATTTTTGGCAGATAGAGCAACCAAGTCTCCGTGAAAATAGGAGAGGCTTACGTGAAAGAAAGCAAAGAGAAGAAGCTTCCCGGGAAGATTTTTGATCAAACAGTTTCAAACAGCATGTCAAATCTCTTTGCAAGAAAGCCAGCCAAAAACTTCATGCCCTTGCCAGAATATCCTGCTACATGGCCACAGAAAAGTTGAAGCGGGTAATGCAGGCGTTCGTCTTATCTCACTGTAGCTAGAATCCCCTTGCTTGGATGTTCTATGACAGAACTTTAAATCATAAAATAAATCATATCCATGAAAGGGCATTGTGTTTTGCGTACAAAGATTATCAAACAGATTTTGGGTCTCCTCTGAAGCAAAGGAATTTGGTATCTATCCACGTAAAGAATCTTCAGTTGCTTATGATTGACATTTATAAAACAAGGTCTGGCTTAAGTCCTCATTTATGAAGGATATTTTCGTTGATCGGAATACTGGTTGCGATCTAAGGCACGGTAATGACTCGCAGCTTCCACAAGTGCATACAACAACATACGGAATTGAGACTATATCCTTCCTTGCCAATAGGCTTTGGTCGACTTTACCAAGATAATCAAACAAGCAAGAACACTTCCTATTGTCAAAAGCCATATTAAATGTTGGAAGGGCGAGAACTGCAACTGTAGACTTTGCAAAACATATATACCACAGGTTGGGTACCTAACATGATATGTATCAATTTTTATTTTACACTTGTAATTTTGCTATCGTAATATCTTTTGCCTACTATAAATAAATTTTTGATATTGATGATGATAAATGTATATTCACAAACAGCTGCTATCGCTTTGGAGGTTTTAGCAGAGCATTGACCACATTCACATCATGTACCTCCGCAATTCCAGCAAGATGACTTGGAGTATGTCTGAGATAGGTTACCTTTTTCGTGTTTCTGTCTGAGTTGATGCGTTTCAGCTGGGGTAGCATCTTTTGCTTCTATGTCTTTTGACTGATGTCATCACGTCGCCCATTGATTATTATGGCAGTTAAATCGTACTTGGGGTCGCGAAGAGCATGCCGTCATATTTTGGATGATTTTTCTCCAATAATGATTTTTGTTCAATTTCAAAGTCTAGGCCCGTGAATTCACAATTTTCCCAAAAGTTCTCAACCAAAGATGAAATTGATCCAGGGTTTCTGATGTGTCCTGAGTTGCCTTTCGAAAGCAGTACACTTCATATCTTCAATTTTTTGAGGTTGAAAGTATACCATGAGCTTATCTTTGGCTGTCTTGTAATCTTTTTCCTCTCCATGATCAGGAATATGGGCAAACATTTCACTAATTCTTGCTCCAGCTTGGTAAAGTAAGAGAGATCGTTGACATTTTTTATCCTTGATATTACACGTGGTGAGGAACATCTCAAAATATGTGAGCTAAATTTGCCATCGGGCCGCAACACGCGCTCCGATCTATGCATCTGGGTTAAATTCAGGAATAGGCTGAATTGGTAAAGAACCTGCCGTGTTTGAGTAGAATTAATCGCTTTTACTCGTCGCCATATATAATGTTGTACTCTAGGTTCTAGACAGAGATTACTCATGCTTTTTAGCAAAACATGTTGAATCTGATTCTCTAGTCCTTATACCACCCAACACAAGGTCCATCTTAATTTGTTCTGGTTTATTGTTCCTATCACGTTTGTTTGTAATATCTTTCGTTTCAAAAAGAGGTGTGAAAAATTAAACGTTTTCTTCAGCAGAATCCCCTCCCTATCTATCTTTTAATCGGGCAATACAGAACATCCTTAATACACAGTATATCGTAATTACTCAAAAAAGCACTGCGGTGCATAATTTTTTCTAATACGTCAAAATGTAGCGCTTGTTCGAGGGCGGAGCTTATTTTCAAAGAAAGGAAACAATATGATTCTGAACAACACAATACACCCTTGTAGTACAAAGAAAACTCAATACTTCGAACTCCAACACAATGCAAAAAACGTAAGCATTTTCCAAAGCTTATAAAATAATAAAGTAAACATATATTGGCTTATCTGTTCGTTTTGTATGCTTTGCACATCACAATAAGCGACACCAGTGAAAAAGCGATAGCCCTAGCTTGAGTTGTACTGCGGCGCTTATTAGAGAGGGCTCTTATTTCTAAATCCAACCAAAAAATACAGCGCTTGTTCGAGTGCAGCGCTTATTCGAAGGTGGCACTTATTCCAGTAATTACGTCATTGTCAAAAGCAAAGCTATATGTAATAGAAAAGAAGAGCTTATTGCTGAAAATTGTTGTGTGAAACGGAATTTTTGTCAATTGTTTATTTTTTGTTTTAACTTGTATTTAACTGTATATTTTAACTTTGGACTTTAGTATTTGCCTGTTAAGAAAGATCTAGTTAGCTCTTTAATAGTTACAATTTCACTCCTACTCTAAATAAATTATATTTATATTATCATCATTCTATAATAATAATATATCTATTACATTATTATTATCATTACAGCAAAGCAAACCTACTATTGTAAGACATCGTTTCATTTTTTGATGTAGAGACCATTTTCGCGTAGCTACCAAAAAAGGGGTAACACCAAAAACATTTCCTCGTCCATTTGGGACTATATCAATAACACTGATCATAGCGCTTCCATTGCTGATTTTTTTGTCTTATAATGATGGTAATGAGCCTTGGATTGACCCACACTTAACCAACAAAATTCCTCAATATCCATTTGCCTTTTCTAATCTCCATAGGATTGCTGTTTGGTATTCTGTTACATCATCAACTTGCTGGCATTGGGGCGTGGAATGATATTCCAAATAAGATAAGAGAATTTTCATCGCTAAGTCTATGAAAACTATCTAAAAAGAATGCTTCCCAGTAAGATCAGCGGCTTCCTTTCTTTCTTATTTTAATTTAGGTTTATTCTACCTATGTGGGTTTATATGAACATATATATATATATATGTATGCATATAAATATATATATATATTGCAGAAGGGATATCGTTATAAAAGAATTATAATTATTATTATTATTAAGACCACACTCCATTGGTACGACCACACTCTGTATGATTGAGTTGACTGTTGATTTGAAATCAACTCAAATAGCATTGCAGAGAGGAAACACAAAAAATATCATCAACTTACTCGAGACCTTTCGTCGGATTTTAATAACATCAAATTTGTCAACCCATCCTTAAGCACTCGAGGAATTTTCGGCAAATCATGCCTGCCTTTTTATTGAAATTTGCAACGAAATGGAATTTTGCTAAGGAACACACAGATTTTATAGTGCGAAATGCATCTACAATCATTTTCCTTTCAACCTAATATATATTATTCTGTATGGGTAACAAGCACTGGACTAACCCTAGCCTACTAATATACTGACTATTTGTTGGAAGCTTTTATACTAAGATTTATATTACCTACAATGTATTTCTCTTTCCTATAGTGTGATTTTTTCTATCCATACCAAGTCTGTCAAATGCAAGTTACCTAATTACAACGAGATTTGTATTTGTATTCTTAAATATTATATCAATATCAGAAGCTTCCAAAAATTACTAAAGGGCAATAGTGATGACCCTGCTAATTTTAGGCCCATCACCTTTGAGTTGGTGCCATTAAAAGTCTCTCCTTCATTTCTACATGACTCTCTTTTCTCACTTCTCAATCAAAAGGAGTTTATTGAGGCTAAAGCCTAAAAGGGCTATACTCCCATAGTAGCAGGTGTCCTAAAGCATACCTCAATGATGGACAATATTATTGACAAGGTGCGTAAAAGTCAGGGGTCAGTAGTCATAAATGCTCAGCATTCCATCTTATTTTCTCATTCACGAAAGCGTTCTTACCCAAAAGATAGGCCTACTCCTAATTGTCAGTAGTCTTCTATCCCCTTGGTTCTATTTTAGTTTATGCATTGCATGTTTTTCTCTCACACTGTTTACCTCACTTTCTTGCTTTTCATGTCCATAATTCTCTCTATTCATGTTTGGCGTTCGTGCATTCTCATTGTTTTATTCTTGATTCTCTACCCAAATTCAGGCGTCCATTGAAGTTATGTTTACGCCTTCTGACATTATTTACGCTATTCCCCTTAGTTTGCTTAGCTTTGTTTCTTCTTTGCCTCTGCCCCTTTCCATCCATGAGTCCTGTTCCTTTGTATTATATCCTTTGTATGAATTATTGATCAATGAGAAGCTTGAACAATTATTCTCTTCATCTTGCCTTCCCATTTTATGTCCATATGTAGGCACTTTCCACCTGTCTATATATTAGCACCCGCCATCGCCCCTTGGATATTGTTAGTGATGTAATAACAGCTTCATCAATAATTGGACAATTAAGGATGCGTCGATTACAATTTACAATGTATGATCATGGCTATTCGCTTCTAATTTATTCTGTAATGCTGTTCGCAATTACTATCATCCTCAAATTCATAGCAAAGCTGTGTTTTCCAAATGATATTGCATTAAGCCTTAAATATTCATAATCATGCTATATATAATATTGCAAATCAATACATATACTAATAGATTTTGCAAATAAAACTTTGAAACAGCAAATACAGATCGAAATGCATAAATAAGAGAGCAATGGAAAAATATATAAGTTACCATCAGTATACACATCTCCATGAGCATCAAATGCTGAAAGATCAATTGCCTTATGCATCGAGCAATCAGACCAAACCTTCAAAGCAACATCACAACGATTATTGCCTAGTACACAATAGGATGTATAAATAAAGGAGCAAAGGTGTCTATGATGTTCTTGCAGCTTATGAATATTCTGAGAGTTCAAGGATTAATTTGTTAGAATTTCATCTGTACGGTAGTAAATACTTGTCTTTTGAAGTAAAAATCTAATCTTATGTTTAACCATCAAGTGAATCTTTGAAACGGAATGCTTTGTATGAAGGCTACTAGTTTTCTATAAAAGGACCACCCTATTCCTTTCTGTATGTCTGTATTCATTGGTCATATGTTTTTTTTCGCTTGTTGCCTATTTTTGCAAAATCTCAAGGAAGCTCGCAGCTAAATATTCTCAGATTACCAGTTCTTTGTTTTCTAAATCCTCAAACCTCTTACTGGTCACTATTTGGCCGCACGCTACCAGAATTCATAGTAGTTCTGTATTTTATTTACTTGTAGTTTTGTCTGCTAGCTTTTGTCCTTCATGTTTTTGGTCCATAGGTAGACAAGTAAGTTGCTCTCAGGGGTATCGTCTGTGTAGTAGGGCAGTGTTAGCGTATGTCAAGTGAATTTATTATCTTTGCAAATTATGGAATGTAAAAAAACACCCTATGATAAAAGCATTAATCAGTCAGCCTTGTTCATTTCCAACAAGCACAATTTTTATTCTTGCAAAAATGAGTATCCTCTACATGGACAAAGAGAGCATCTAAAATTACATATTCATAAAACAGATTAAATAAAGGAATCCATATCAGCAATCGTAAATGCAAGTAACAACATGCTACATAACGTTACGACCTGTGAAAACATTTTTACTTACAAGTTTGAACATTGTTTACATAAATTGCATTGCCAATTTCCTCCCATCAACGCTTTTTCATTCTATACTACTTTGTATGTGTTCCAGAGCGTACTGCCGCTGAACAATAGAAACTTTATGTATATGAGAAATTTTTAGCATTTGGCGCTTTGCGGAGACAATCTTCTTACAGTATACTTGACTTCTTTAGCTTTGAAGAAGTATGAAAGAATGGCAGGGCGTAACAGAATATTTGCATTCACACACTTAGACAATTCGTTCTTTTAGACTTCTACAGTGGATAGTTTCCACTGTATAGTGGCTGTAAAGAATTCGCAAGGCTCATTTATGTAGTTCGTCTATTTCATTGCTTTAACTTTCACCACAAATAAACAATACTATGATGGAGAGAATACTGCCATAAGTCACCAATTTCATGACAAAGGCTCGATAGGCAGAAGTACAGTTGATTCTGCTGCACAGCACATGTACTCTTGAGTCCCACATACGTAGAGTTGGGAACAAACACGTGGTTGGAATTGCAGGGCAATTCAAATTTGCGTGGTACTTGGAATTGGTGTGGTGGTCCGAAGTACTCAGAGCTATTAGTAAGCGTGGTGGCTGGAATAGGGATGGAATGGGGATCTGCGGCTGGAATTTTACTGGAATAGGCATATGAAAATCTTGGGTGCCAGATTAGAGTCTTTGGTCAACTCACAGCATCTATTGCTCTCGAGTTTCATAAGGTCACAGACCATAGAAAGCTAGAGTCGCTCTTCTAAAACCCTCAAAACAAAACCTCAGAAGCCTGTCATCTAAAAGAAGTACGGGCTTAAGATGTTTTAAGTCTGCACTCACATCCAGTAGTAGATTCAGCAGAATGGCTGGTAATTTACTCCAGTGCTTTCCTACGTAAAGATGGAATCACTGTTTCACAAAGATTTGACCAAGCGTATCAATTCTCAGTAAACCACTTTCAAAGACTTTCACGGTTTTGAGCATACACATTTTCCTATACGGATAAGTTTATTAAAAAATGAGACTCAGATGGTCAAAATCTTAAGACAATCCTAAAGTGCTGGTAATTTAAAGTGACATAAGAGAGATGACGTAAGAGAGATACGGTGCATGGACGTAAGAGAGGTTATTAATAAACTTTACATGCATTTACTAATCATTTGGTTATTCTGCTTATTTCCTGAACATGGAACAAAACGATGAATGCTTTAGGGCTATTTTCGAAGTGATTACTATGATTCGGGACAGAAAACAACGGCCTGACTCAGTCAATATTGCTCAAGCTACAGCAATGAAAACTGGCTTAAATCAACATGAAGTACGTTAGTCATTTGATTCTCCTATTGAAAATGGAATTGTATAAACAAACCAACACCCGCGAGAAGAGAATCTTTCTTTATATCTGAGCCTCATAAGTCTGAGAGCACAGCTGATGAAAATGTAGTTAACTTTGATATTTCATTGATGAATTCAACCAAAGAGTTTACATTAATTTGCAATCCCCCTCAGAGTCTACGACGCCCAATATCTATGAAAAATCTGAATTCTTTGAATTTATGGTCTTGGTCAATAAGCTAACCAGCAATATTAGGTAACTCACACAAGTCATTTGCTTGAAGGAACAAAAATGAAGTTCTAAGTGAGGAAAATCTTAACTTAAAAATTGAAAATCTTAGATTTTCATCTCGTCTGAGCCAGCTATCCCCAGAATAGACTCTACAACAGAAGGCATCAAATGGAGAGAGGATTGATGTTACTACCTTCAGGGAGAGTAGGTCAACCTCAAGATCTAATGCAAGACACTATCATTCAAATGTAAGTGTTTTTGATGATAGTCCCAATAGACCTAAAATTGCATATGAGAATACAATACCTGATGCAAGTAATGCAAACACCAGCGACCAAAGAAATAAAAGAAAAAGGCCCAGCAGAAAGAAAAGATCAAAGAATTCCGCTAATCAAAACAGCCAGGACCAAAACAGCCAGGATAAGTGCATAAGCAACAACAACAATAACAGCAGTAACATTTGCTGCAATAGCAAGAATAACAATAGCAATAATAATATCAATAACCATATTCGTTATTATAAAATTGCACATGGAAATTTTATTACAAAACACCCATTCGTAATGACGAAGCACAGAAAGACAGAAAGATTAATGCCTCAAGCTTTCCAGACCCCACAGTGATTGACCTCCATGATGACATTAAGCTTTTGCTCAGAAAGCTACCTGACAAGATCATACTCGTCACTGGCACAAACGACATAGCTCATGAATCTGGTGATGACGTTTCAAAGCATATTAAATTGCTGGTAAATTTCATTCTTGAAGAACTACCTGAGTGCCATGTGATAGTATCTGAAATCATCAGGAGAGGGAAATATTCCAACATTAATGAGAAGATCAGCACAATTGATCATGAACTGAAGTCTATGAAGTCGATATTCTAAGACAGCAAAGCATTCTATTTGAGCACATTGGAGGACGAGGTCTTCATCTCAATCCTTATGGTGACATGTAACTTAGTAAAACTCTTGTTAGTACAATTAGATCATTTAGTACTTCATATGATTGAAATATGCTTTCCTCCGGTGAGCATAATAATGATTTAGCATGCAGAAATATTGAAAGGGTGCAGGCTTTGGGCCATCGCAAAGGATTGGCAATCGGATCACTTAACAATAATAGTTTACTACCTCATATTGATGAGATAAGATGCTTCATTAACGAAAAGGGCTTCCATATTCTTGTCTCAAATCAAACAAATCTTGATAATATGATTGCCGAAAATTTGCTTTAAAATGAGGGTTTCACTCTATACAGAAATGATAGAAATAGACATGAGGGTGGGGTTGCAGTATATATATATATATATATATATATATATATATATATATATATATATATATATATATATATATATATATATATATATATATATATATATATATATATATATATATATATATATATATATATATATATATATATATATATATATATATATATATATATATATATATTTATATATATATATATATATATATATATATACATATATATATATCATCACACTAGAAATGAAATATCAGAAAATGGCTTAGAACTGATAGTTTTAGAAATTGAGCTAATAGCATGATACAGGCCTCCTAATACTGTTCATATTTTCACTAAGGTAGCAAGGAGCCTTGAACTTTTGGATAGCGAAAGTAAAGAGGTAATATTGATAGGCGATACCAATTCAAATCTCTCACTACTGGAACGCCCTATTGAAAATAACAGCAGTGCTTACCATCCAGCGTCGCACATAGCATCAGTTTTTGATACCTTTGGCCTTAAACAACTTATTAATGAGCCTACTAGAGTAACTTTGGACACAGCTTCCCTTATTGATCACAATGCCGCTTGTAACCCGGAGAATATCCCTGATTCAGGCACTTTAAGAGTTACCCTTAGTAATCACTATACAGTGTACTACACAAGAAAGTTGATGTGTTATTTTAAAAGACAACGCAAACCATAACTTCTAGGGAAATAAAAATTTTGATAGTGAAAAATTTTTAACTGATATTAGTCAAATAAAGTGGAAGCAATTAGTTGACTTGAGTGACAATGGCAGCACAGCAGTAAACAATTTCACTTACTTACTGTCAACGTTTATCAAGAAACATGCTCCATTACGAACTATGAGTGTTTCTGATAAGGTCACCCCATGGCTGTCAACAGAGTTTAAAAAGCTTGCTCGCTCTAGAGACAAACTTAAGACCGCAGCAGTAAAACACGAGCCATCTATTCTTATGAGCTGCTACAGGTAAATGCAAAATAAAGTTAACGATCTCAATAAGAAATTGAAGAAAGATTATTCTTCTAATGACATTGCTTCTTTCACTGGAAATTTAAAGGAACCCTGTAAACCAATTAACCAACTGCTCAATAGGAAATCTGAAATAACTAATATTGATAACGTGAAGGTCGAAAGTCCAGATATTACGAATCCGCTTGAGATCGCTCAAGCCATGATGATTACCTGTGCAGCGTCGCTAAGAGCCTTCGTTATAAGATAAAGCCCCAACCCAACCCTCTTCTGTCTAATGAGTATACGATAGTAGAGAATACAACCCGTTTTTGAGTTCGTGGCCATTGATGTTGTAGCTGCAAAAAAACACCCTTAGTAAAGTGAAGAATTCATTTGAAATTGGATCTGATGACTTTGTTAGTCATTTTATGAATATTGCATCCCCAGTTATTTCATAACCTCTTTGTGATATTTTAAATTTTTCTATTAATACTGGTATGTTCCCTGATAGTTGAAAAACCGCGCAAGTAGTACCTATTTTTAAAAATTGAGAGCGTGATGATCGGTCCAACTATAGACCCATCTTTGTTCTTCCTGTTTTGTCCAGACTTTTTGAAAAGCTAATGTATGATCAGCTCAATAATAACCTTGACAACAATAAAGTACATATTCAAAATAAAGTACATTATTGGACTTGCATAAGCATGTCACAACCAAGTACATATTTCAATCTGGATTTTGAACCCTGCACTCGGTTGTAATATGCTTACTCAAGTCCAACAATCACTGGTATGTAAACATAGACAATAGTAAAGTCAGCGCTGTTATATTTATCGATCTAAAAAAAGCTTTCTATACTGTAGATCATGGTATACTTCTAGCCATATTGCATCACTATGGCCTTAATGGTAGCGAGCATGATTGGTTTCTCTCTTATTTAAATAATAGCTAGCAAGGTCAAAGAGAATCCTCTAAACTTCAGTCTAGTTAAATTGGAGTCCCACAGGGCTCATGTCTTCGGCCTCTCCTTTTCTTGTTATACATCAAAGAATTATCTTTTGCGCTAAGTGATGCCCATTCCACTATGAATGCTGATGATACTACCATCAGTTACTCATCTGACAACATGGAAGACCTAGTTGCCATTGTCCAGTCAGAGCTTTCACACCTTAATCGATGGCTGCAAGCTAATAAGCTGTCACTCAACGTTATCAAAACTCAAGCCATGATGGTTGGGTCTAAGCAAAAACTAAGCCACAAGAAACAGTCATACTCTGCAATTCAAAGATCTTATCTTGAGACAGAATCCATTGATCTTGTAAATCAAACTAGATATCTTGGCTTAATAATTGATGACACCCTACAATGGGACAGCCAAACTAAGAGCATACAGGTAAAAATTTCGCAAGCCCCTGGGTATTTTGAAATACGCAAAGAAATATGTTCCAACTGCCACCCTTAAAGACATATATAAGGGTATAGTAGAGCCTAACTTCAATTATTGCTGCTCTGCTTGGGGCTCCTGTGGAACTACTAAGCTAAGTAAATTACAAAACTTGCAAAATATAGCTGCAAGAATGGTGACGAACAGTCCATTTGATTCTTCTGCAACATCTCTGATTCAAGATCTAGGATGGCCTACGATCGAGGAGCTTATTCATCGTGGAACATCAGTTTTGGTATATAAATGTTTGAACAAGCTAGCTCCCGACTACCTTAGCAGTTGTATTTCTAAACTTTGTGATCGTCAAACACGTGAACATCGGAATTCTGCGACTGATCTGCTAATACCTGTATGAAAACGTCGTAAAGGCAAAAATCCTTTACTTTTTGTGGAGCAAAAAGAGTGGAACAATCTTGACTTAAGAACAAAACTGGCGCCTTCTATTCATTGCTTCAAGTCATCTTTGACAAATTCCAAGATCAATTTCAAGGGTTAGCTTGTCTTCTTTTAGTTTGTTTTTCGATTGCAATGTAATTATTCATACATATGTAGATCATATTATTTTAGATATCTTGTATTGTAATTAGGTTTTCTCTTTTCACAGAGCCAACTGTAAATCAGGCTAATGAATTGTAACCCTGTATCAACAAGCTTTAAACAAGATGAAATAAATAAAAAATAAGAGTGCTTATACAAACAACTTATGACTTTCGTCAATTTTTGCAAAAGATGAGAACAGTAATAAGTTCGGCATTACTCAAAAATTAGAATTTAAACATGTTCTTCCAAAGCGCTGTAATTAAGCCTAGTTCTCATATATTACAGGCCATCCGTCATTATCAGCAATCATTCATTCATTCATTTCATCCAAAGCGCTGTAATTAAGCCTAGTTCTCATATATTGCAGGCCATCCCCCATTATCAGCAATCATTCATTTATTCATTTCATCCAAAGCGCTGTAATTAAGCCTAGTTCTCATATATTGCAGGCCATCCGCCATTATCAGCAATCATTCATTCATTCATTTCATTTCACAGTTTTAATGATGGTGGCCCTTCAGTAATAACTGCTTTACAATGGCTACTCCGTCTACACTATACTTACATATCTTACAAAACAAATAATAATTACAAGATATGAAGCCTAATTACAATGTTAAAAAAGTCTAATTACAAATCGTAAAATAACATAATATAAAATTTAAAACGGCTGTGATAACCTGTAAATACACTGACACAGGCTAAATTAGGCACTTAAAGGCTTTAATTTAAGTAGTTTGTTTGCCCTTAGTTGAAAGGCCATTCCAGCATTTTGCACCTCTGAATGAAAAACATTTTTGTCCTTAAGCAGAGATTTTTCAAGGCAACATTAAACCAGTATTTTTATTTCGAAGACTGAGTGTGGTATTAACGGTGTTTTTAGTAAAAATATCGCAAAGGTATTGGGGAGCAATGCTGTTTAAGCGTTTAAAGATTATTGGATTTACTTGTCTATTGATCAACTCTTTAACTCTAATTGTTTTCCAACCTAAACTTTGGATCAGTGGTTTGCTTGGAGCATCACTGTTGGTCACGATGCGTGCTGCTCTGTTTTCGAGCCTCTGCACTTGTAAGATGTCAGTGCACTCGCAACAGCCCCAAACAGAGCAGCAGTATTGGAATTGAGGCTCAACGTTGCTAGTACAAAGAGTTTTTACAATTGACGTAGGGAGAAAATGCTTGGCAAACTTGAGAAAGCTAATGGCACGAGAAGCTTTCTCACTGACTGATTCTATCTGATTCTTCCATGTCATATCTTCGTCTATGTGAACAAATAGTTGCTTAGAATTGCATATAACTTCTATATGTTCCTCGTGAATAGAAGGTTGTAAGGCTTGGATTGAAGCCGTGAAATACTTTTTCTTTTGATTCTTGGTTATTAACATAGAGAAAGCTTATTCCCCTGCAACCACCTATCGAGCCTCCAAAGTTCTTCTTTTAGAGGCGTTTTTAACTGCATAATGTCCTTGGAAGAATGATAAATACTTGCATCATCAGCATAAATAGAAACTTTGGAGCTTTTCACAATGCAAGGGGGGTCATTCATATAGACAAGAAATAGGAGTGGACCTAGGTAAGACCCTTGTGGAACACCCACATTGATGTCATTTATGCTTGAATCCACACCACTAATTCGACAATATTGCTTTCTGTTGCTAAGGTAAGATTTAAGCCACGATTGTTCCTTACCCAAAGCTCCATAATGCTCGAGTTTTTGACAAAGAATTTCATGGTCAACAGTATCAAAAGCTCTTTTGAGATCTATAGAAATTAAACCAGTTAAAAGTCCTTCATCCATGCAACTGTACCAATCATCAGTGCATTTCAATAAACAAGTGGCTGATGAATGCAAAGCCCTGAATCCAGATTGTTCTGATGTCAGGAACCCACCCCGTTCTAGGTATTGGCAAAACTGGTCATAGATAAGTTGCTCGAACAGCCCAGATAAAACAGGTAGCACCGATATTTGTCTATAATTTGAATTCTCTGACTTTTCACCTACTTTGTAAACTGGAGTAAGTCGAGCAATCTTCCAGCTAACAGGAAAAGAGTACTTGTTCCAATAGAAGTATTGAATATTATCATTAGTATTCTAGAAATATATGGCAAAGCAATCTTCAAAAAATAACCAGAGATGTTATCATTGCTAAATCATTTCTTTACTTTCAACCTAAACATTGCTCCATGGATATCCCTTTCATTGATTTCCCTGAAAATCAAATATCCTCCTACCGCCATTGATACCAATCTCTCTAGATAGAAGGGGACTTGAAGTATGAACAATGTCTGCAGCTAACTTTTCTCCAATTGAACAAAAGTACTTATTCAATTTATTCAAAATACCTTTTTTGTCAAAAATGGCTTGGTTAGATTCTTTCAAGCTTGTTGATATTTGTAGATTGGGCTCGCTTNTTTTCAGCAACTGATTAATGGTATGCCAAGAGTCCTTCATATTTCCCTTATTTCTATTGATTTTATCTGAGAAATATTGTTTTTTTTAATGTGATATTCAAGGCATTTGCTCGATTTCTATATTACGTATAGGAATTCATCAGGTTTTATGTTGTGATGCAGGTTTCACAGCAAACCTTTTGAGTCGATCTTTAGTCCTACTAAGGTTTTCAAATCAGAGTTTATTCAAGGACAGAATTTTTCTGAAACACGAATTTGGCGAA
>OLMO02000273.1:205820-226426 GCA_900291935.2 Cassiopea xamachana
ACTCTCATTTTGCAAATGCCCCCTACTCTGCAGACATCTGTTTCCTTTCTGAAAATGCCCCCCACTCTGAATAAGGTGAGAAGGCAGATCCTTTTTTCTTCTATCCTCTGAGTTCTCAGATTATTTCTTCTCTACATTTCACTTTGGCATATGCAATTATGTGTGACTTGGCCATACCATTTTGCATTGGCTCTGTTAATGTATGGTACAACAATAGAATTCTGAGAAATGTGTATGGCATAGGAGCAGCATGTGATGCACCCTGGAATTTGCAGAAAAAGTGATGTTGGAAAGCCATGTTAAATTAGGCACTGATCCAACTCAACTTTCTAGAAAGTTTGTGCTGTTAACCCTTTGCATAGGGTTTATGAAGATGTACCCATATCAGCAGGCAATAAGTTTTCTTTGGTTTGAAAATATTGTAAGACATCTTTTCTAATGTCTTAGGTGATAAAAAGCTAATTTTGAGCTAATTTTGGTATATTTTTTATCATATATTGCTAGTTACGTTTTCCATTTCAATTGTTCACTAAGGACAACTTTATCCTTTAGATGAGTAGCACATTGGCTGAGCCTTTAGCCACATCTCAAAACTGCAATTTTTGGTTCAAAGTATTTCAACCTTTCTTGCCCAGAAATGTATAGCTATACATAGAAGCTATTAATAGACAGAATAATAGGCATAATTTTGCTCTCCTCTGTCCATCCTCTTCAAAAATTTGCTCTATATTGTCCCCCTTCTCTCACATCCTTGCAAAGCTCCCTCAGTCTTATATGAGAATGCTTGCATGCATGTACACAGCTCACAACTCTGCATCATGCCTGTATCATGCAACTGATGACTTTACATGACAAATATATTACACAGCCCATGACTTTAGATCATGCTTGTATCATGCATCCCATGACTTTGCATTAGGCATGTATCACACAGCCAATTACATTGCATCAGAAACAAAGCTAGGGGAATTATTGGTGGGTGCACAACTGCAACTTGCCAACAAAAAGACTTCACTTAAGCCTAAACAGGCTATGCCATTGTTTTGCATGTATGTATCATGCAACCTTTGAACATCACTTGATTTTCAACTAGTGCAGCTGATAATGAGGAGAAAGAACAAATGACAACCACAGGGGCCCCATACTACTAAACCCCATCATAATTTGAGAAAATTAAGCTGAAGGATAATTTTCCAAACTTGTGTAAGGCAAGTTAGATTAAACAGATATAAAATCAAGATATTTTACAGTAAGATTCAGGGATATAGACATTTGTAGGAGCCCACAAACAAACACTGATACGATAAGGGCATAGTATTAATGTCATGGGGCTCAATTGACCTTGGCATGGAAATAATTCACGTGCATAGACTAGAGAACCACACATTACTTGTAATGCAATCAAAGAAAAATCTGGAGCTAATTTGTGAACAAATTAGAAATTTCATAAGCATAGAAGACATTACTGTAATATATTAATATATTTAGATTGAAACTATTAACACATTTGTATCAAAGTCTTTCCCATCTTGCTTGTGACAGCTCGCAGTTGCAAATTAAGATAATTAAGTTCAGAGGAGGATTGACAGAAATATTGTATCATGCATGTGTAGCTGACAGAGAAATCAACCGCTTCTCCATTACTATGGCTCAAAACGCTCCAAACATAAAACCTCTACTTAGAGTTTTTGGGGGCGGATGTCAAGATTAGTCATAACAACTTGCATAAGTTCCCAAACATCTATTTCATTTCGGGATATATATCAATGACTATTGTAATTCTTTTCAAGCGATGCATCTATCCAATCTTACTGGTGTAAAAATGCTACTTTATAAAGAAAACAAATCATATATGAATCCGGTGAGATAGAAAATTAAACCTCATTCGTAGTCTGAAACATGGATGGCTTTAATGTCATGGCAGCATTCTCTCGAATAAATCCATCTAGCACATTTCGATTCTCTGGTGCCACATCAGATACATTTTCAACTAACTCCAGCTTTTCAGCAACACTATCCCCCATCTTTAGGATACAGTAATTCGCGAACTGAGCTTTGGAAGTAAATGCAGTGTGTTGGAGAAAATGTGCGTGCACCAGGGCTGCCAAATTAACATCAATGATGTATTGATTAAAATCAATGATATAGAAGCGCCGAAGGCGCTAGATGTCTAACTCTGTCCTGCCAGAATGAGGCAAATTTTGTTTTGGCGGCCAAGGTAAATGGTGGCAAAAAAATTTTTCGTCAATACTGAGCCCTTATAAATCGGTAAAAAGTAAGTGCCAAGTTTTTTGAAGTTACCAATGGATTTTTATCGAGTAAAGTGATGAGTCGTCATTAACCATCCCTTATCTCCTCATTTAAATTGACTTTTGAAGATTCGTGCATTTATCGGGACGTTTCAAATAATTTAAGGATGGCAGGTGCTATGGTGCACTTCGTGAAATTCGAAAAATATAATTAAAAACTTTTTTTGCAACGTAGCAGTGAAGCCACTGGCAATTACTTACATTTTTTTGTTTTCAAGGTTATATGCGAAGCGAACAATAATCTTTTCCAGTTGTTGTTTGCGATTTTAAGATTCTGAGCTCAGCAGACCCAACTATGAATACGGACTTAGATTGTATGCTGTTTGCTGTCATTGAGGTACACATATAAAATATGTCACATTGTTAGCATTAACAAGTGAAATTGTATCGGATCTTTTTTCAGAAAATGATTAAAATCTTGCTCTGCATCATCATCATCATCATCATCATCATCATTATCATCATCATCATCATCAGCCTGTCACGCCACAGCAGGCGGATGGCCTCCACAGCCGTCTCCACGCAACTCTGTCAAGAGCGACTCTCATCCAGTTATTTCCAACCTTCTCTTCAATCTCGTCCCTCCATCTTCTCTTTGGTTTTCCTCTTGCTCTTTTGCAGCCTCTTGGGTACCATTCAGTTGTTATTTTGGCCCATCTTTTGTCTTCCATTTTTGCCACTTGTCCAGCCCATCTGCTTTTCAGGCCTCTTACTGTTTCGATGACGTCTTTCACTTTGGTTTTTTCTCTGATGGTTTCATTCCAGATCTTGTCTTTCAGGCTGATGGTTAGGATACTTCTTTCCATTCTCCTTTGTGAGGTTGCTAACTTTCTGGACTGGTCTTTCGTGAGCGCCCATATTTGCAACATACGTCAAAGTTGGTAAAATGAAAGTGTCCATAATTTTCCTTTTGAAGCTTCCTAGGATGTTTCTCTCTTTCAAGAAGTGGCTGCACTGGCCAAACCTTCTCCATGCCTTTACTCTCTGGTTGATTACAGTACTGATCTCAGTTTTAGGTGTTTACACTTTCCCAATTTATTTGTACTCTTCCACTTCTTCCAGCTTCACTCCATCTACTGATATTCCACTCCTCGTTTACTTCTTTGCGATTTCATTACAAATTACCTTTGTCTTCTTTTTATTCATTCGCATTCTGTCTTTCTGTCCCTCTTCATTCAGTTGTTTCAAAAGCTCCTGCAGTTGTTCTTCTGTACTTGCAAACAGTATGTTATCGTCTGCAAACCTCAAGTTATTCAGGATCTGCCCATTGATGTTAATGCCCGTATCAGATGGGATTCTCTAAAAAAATTTCTTCAACAGCTGCTGTGAACATGGCAGGCGATAATGTGTCACCTTGGGATACACCTTTCTGAATCTTGACCTTCTCGAAAGATTGGATTAGAAGACGCGAGGAAACACGATTTTGTACCTACATTCTTCGAGAGTTATTGTTTGAAGATACTGCTAGTCACAAAGAAATGATGCGGATGGCATACGAAGACGTCCTTGTAATTCTAAATCTTATTGAGAAAGATATTACCACATCAGATAAGTGGAGGTAATCCTATATTTTCTCCATTAACTTTCCCTGGATATCTTTGAATGCAAATAGAGCGCGATTTTTTTCAGGGAGAACGCATGCGGAATGTCAGCAATGTTGGCTGAGGTGTTCAAACGACCCATCATTTCATCCGACATTTGAACATAATGGAATTGTTGGCTACCGTTGTTATATCTCAGTCTCCACTAAAGGGTCCATAGGACTATCCTGTAACACTATCCACCCGCATGCCCTCTAGGTCCGCGATTGTGTGAATGTATGTATGTCCTAATATACATTAATCTATCACATCTCCTCCCTTCTAATATAAACTCCATTAATATAACATGTCCTTGCCCATATTGTCCATGTATGATTATAAACATACCTAGTAAACAAAAGTCGCAGCTACACCTGAGCTAAACGTAAACAGAACAACAACTCTAAACTACAACTAAATCAGAGGTTTGGGTAGACTACCAACCTCTCTTATGTATTATCCCGAGGGAATATTCTGCCCTCTAGCATAAGGATTATACATCTAAATAGCGCCATATTTGACTAGTAGCTTCCTTATTCTTATTGGATAACGTCTCTCTGGGATCGCCTTATTTTATGTGGGTTGTGAGTTCCTGGATTCACAATTGTCATTTGAACTAAATATGTTAGAGGACCTTTGATAGCAATAACGACTCCATTAATCCAATTTTTTATTCCACCACGCATACTTCTAACCATGACAGTATCAGCATTCTGAAATGTTATCATCTTCAATTCCTTTATTATGAAATTCCCCTTTGATAGTCCTGTGCATCCATCATTTAAGTGCACACGTGTGGTCTCAGCAGACTAAATCGTGTACGTAAAGCTCGTTTCATCATTAATTCTGCTGGACTCTGTCCAGTTGTTGAGTTGGGTGTGGTGCAGTAGCTTAGCAAGAAATTTGCTAAGCAGTGCTCTTCACTCAACTTATTATCTTCCAGCATATGCTTTCTTAATCTTTGTTTCAACGTTTGCACATAGCGCTCAGCCTGCCCATTTGTAGCAGCATGATAAGGTGATATTTTAAAATGTTGTATACCATTTTTCTTTAAGAACTTACTGAATTCCTCCGAAAAAAAATTGCCCTCCATTATCACTCACCAGAATTTCTGGTAATCCGTATCTGGCAATTGACGAACGCAAACAATCAATGGTTTTCACCACAGTCATTGAATTCATGGAAAACACTTCAAGCCATTTAGAATAACTATCCACAACTATCAAGTAGAAGCGACCATTCTTTTCAGCATAATCAACATGTATGCGATCCCATGGTCTAGTTGTAAATGAACAAGGGTGCAAAGGTGCTGTTGGAGGTACTGGTTGTACAGTCTTGCATACAAGACAGCTGTAAATTAGACTTTTAATGTCACTGTCCAATTTAAGCCACTATAGATAGCTTCTAGTAAATGCTAATGTAAGTGTAATACCTTGGTTTTCCAGTTGTAACTCATTGAGTACCTGTTCTCGAAATCTACGAGGAATAACATCTCTGGAAACCCATAAAATACAACCATCTTCAATCGATAGTTCCAACCTTCGGTAGTAATAGGGTTTCACATTTTCATCACTGCATTTATCTGGCCATCCATTTAAGGTATAGTTAAATAACCTGAAGAGGGTAGGATCCTTTCGTGTTGCCTCTCTGATCTCCTTACTGGAAATTGGTAAATCATCTACTGTTGTGACATGGAAAATGCTCTGCCCTGTTGGCTGTGATGGTTCATTGCATGGCAATCTAGACATTGCATCTGCATTGGAATGTTCACTTCTTCTGCGGTGTTTCATTTCATAACGATAGGCAGATAGTATAAGTGACCAGCGCTGCAATCGCGCTGCAGCTAAGTGTTTAACTGGAACTCCAGTTTTCTAGTCAAATATTGTCTGCAATAGACATTGATCTGCCAGCAGTGTAAATTCACGACACTATAAGTATTTGTGAAATTTCTTCACTCCAAATATCAGACTTAGGGCTTCCTTCTCTAGCTGTGCAGAATCCTTTTCTGCCTTTGTCAAGGTTCCTGATGCAAAAGCTATCAGTCTCTCAGTACCATCAGGCATAATATGTGAAATTACAGCCCCAACTCAATAGGGAGATGCATCACAAGCTAGTTGTATGGGCTTCTGTACATCATAGTGCACTAGTACTTGATCACCACTGATTTCTAGCTTACATTTATTAAAAGCAATGTCACATTCCTGAGTCCATTGCAAACGGACATCTTTCTGCAGAAGGTTATTTAGTGGATGTTGCATGGATGAAAAGTCTTTCATGAAACGACCGTAGTAATTTGGCAATCCTAGCCATGCTCTCAATTCTGTAGCATCTCATAGGCGTGGCGCTCCATTTATTGCTTTCACTTTGTCCTCCATAGGATGTATGCCACTTTCGTCTATGCAGTAGCCTAAGTAGGTAATGGATGGCTTCAGGAATTCACATTTGCTCCTCCTAATTTTGATTCCATGGACCTCACATCTTCTCAGTAATTCACTTAGTAAGATCAGATGCTCTCCTTTTGAACTACTACTGATACGAATATCATCTATGAAACAACAGACCTTCTGAAGATCATTTAATATCTTATCCATTGTCTCTGGAAAATGACAGGGGCTGAAGCTACCCCATAATTTAAGCGTTGATACTGATAAAGACCTCTGTGTGTATTGATGGTCAGGAGTGGCTTTGACTCAGGAGTTACCTCAAGTTGCAAGTAGGCAGTGGAAAAAATTCAATCTTGAGAAAACTGATCAATCTGCAAGTGATGCTAGCTTGTTCCCCACGTTTATTAGTAGACATTTGTGAACCTCCAAGACTGGATTAAGTAACAACTTGTAATCACCGCATAGCCTCACAGTGCTATCGGCTTTGGGTACGAGCACTACTAGTGATGACCACTCACTGTATGCACTTTTTTTAGTATACCAGCATGGACCTGTCTATCCAACTCCTGATCTACCATAGGCTTCAATGCATATGTAACGAAGACCGGCTTAGCACCATCCTTAAGCCTCAGCTCTACCTTGTATCCTTCTATACATCCTGGTTCCTCCATCAAATAATTGTGTATGCTGCTCAAGAATCTTATCTAGATCACTACCTGTTGTAACTTTTATGGAAAATATAGCAGACCAACCCAATTTTAGCTTCCTAAGTCAATTTCTCCCTAGAAGTGCAGGACGATATCCTGCTATGACCACAAGTGGTAGCCTTGATTGCTGTTCCCTATAGGTCGTATTGACATCAAGCTCACCCAATACCTTTAGCTAAATACTGCTTGAAAAGCTGTAAGAGACCACTGGCACACTGACCCTGTTAATATTCTCGGGTTAGAGAAATGTATTCAAAAACCACGACTGAGTATTTAGAACCAAACAAAACATTAATTCAACTAAAACAGTAGAAACAGCAAGAATCAAAGAATGTAAGCTTCAAGCAGCAGCGAACGAATTTCACGCAACAATCCCATCTGTCTAGACAGTTCTGTTTCTTTATAGTTCTTCAGACATAGCAACAGTGTTACTAGGTGCACTGAATCAAAGCTTGCAGTATCAATACTCCTTCTCAAGCGTCTGGTTCAGCAATTAAGCCCAATCCTCTTCTAAGAGTCTCAAACCGACAACGTCCCAGTGGTTTTGTCATAATGTCTGCAATCATTTGTTCTGTGGGACAAAACTCCAAAGCTATTTGACCACTCTCTAATTGTTCTCTGGTAAAATGATATTTAGTGGCAATGTGCTTTGTTTTTGGATGATTGATTGGGTTTTCACTCATCTTGATGGCAGCTTGATAATCTTCATAAACAACACTTGCTTTGTTTTGAGGTTCTTTTAAATCCTGTAACAATTGTCGAATCCATATGCACTCTTGAGCTGCAAAGTACAATGCGACGTATTCAGCTTCAGCAGTTGATTGTGCAACAATGCTTTGTTTCTTGCTCTTCCAACTAACAACACCTTTGTTCTTTAACAATGTGTAGCCAGAAGTAGACTTTCTTGTATCTAGATCTCCTGCAAAGTCAGCGTCAGAGAACACGTAAAGTGATGTGTCTCTGGTTCTCTGGTATAACAAGCCAAGCTTTCGAGTACCACAAAGATATCGAAGTACACGCTTTACCATTGACCAATGAACAGTACCTGGTTGATTGCAATACTGTGCTAATTTATGCACAGCATAAGATATATCAGGCCGTGTAACATTGGCTAAGTACATAAGACTTCCAATAGCTGATTGGTACAACTTTGAATCAAAAAGTTCCGAGTCTTTAGTGACTTGTTGAGGTTTAGCATTTTGCTCCATGGGTGTGGCAAAAGATTTTGCATTTTGCATTCCGAATTTTTTCAGAACTTCTTCAAGGTATCTGTCTTGTCCAATCCAAACATTGCCTTCTTTCTGAACAATACGAACACCCAAAAAATAATGAAGTCTTCCCATATCCTTCACTTCAAATTTACTGGCAAACAATTTCTTTGTCTTCTGAATAATCTCAGGTTTCTTTGATGCAAGAATAATATCATCAACATAAACTGCTAGAAAAATTAGCTCACCATCAATTTTTCCAATATAAAGACATGGATCAGCCTTTGACTGTATGAAGCCAATTTTCTTCAAATGCTCATCAAGTGCTTCATTCCAGCAGCGTGGTGACTGCTTAAGTCCATAGATTGATTTCTTTAATTTACACACCAGATTTTCCTGACCCTTTACAGCAAACCCATCTGGTTGTTTCATATAAATCTCTTCTTTCAGATTTCCATTTAAAAATGCAACATCAACATCCATTTGATGAAGTTCCATGCCATATTGAACGGCCATACTAATAAGAGTACGAACTGATTCCCATCTAATGACTGGGGAAAATACTTGCAGATAATCTTTTCCATACTCCTGACTGTATCCTTGAGCAACTAAGCGAGCTCTGTAGCGCTCAATTTGACCGTGTTCATCATATTTGACTCTGAATACCATTCTACTTCCAATCAATTTCTTTCCACGTGGTAAAGGTACAAGATCCCATGTGTCATGATCAATAAGTGACTGGTTTTCTTTCTCCAGCCTCACGCCAATTCTCACTTTCATTTGATGTCATAGCTTCTTCCCAATTCAAAGGATCGACAGCATGAGCTGCATTGCAATTAAATTCCCATGCACCATGTCTCTCTGGTGGTTGTCCTGCATTTACTCTCTCAGTTCTTCGAACAGGAATTACTTCTTCTTCATGTTCATGAACAGAGGTATTCTCATTACTTTGCTCTGTGCAATCACTAACTTCAATACTATTCACTGTGCTTTCATCAGTCAACTGTTCAGCTTTAGTTTCATCAGTTCCAAAAGACGATTCATCAAAGATAACATTTCTGCGTATAAGAAGGCTCCTCTTATCCATGGACCACAGTCTATATGCTTTTGAGCAAGTAGAGTAGCCCAGAACTATACATTTCACAGCTCTGTTATCAAGCTTTTGACGGAATTTCTTTGGCACGTGACTGTAAGCCTTGCATCCAAAGATTCGCAAATGTTTTACAGAAGGTTTCTTGTTCCACCAGGCTTCAAATGGGGTAATATTTTCAAGAGAAGAAGTTGGACTTCTATTCCTCACATAAGTTGCACTAGCTACAGCCTCTGCCCAAAACTCATTTGATAAGCCTGCACCTTTCAACATTGCTCTAGCTTTCTCTACATGGGTGCGACCCATACGCTCTGCAACACCATTCTGCTCAGGGCAATATGGAACAGATTTTTGATGCAAAATACTCTTTTCTTCAAGGAATTCTTCAAATTCTCTTGACACATATTCTCCACCACAGTCAGACCTTAGAGTCTTAAGTTTCTTTCCAGTGGCAGTTTCAAGTTGCTGTACAAGAGCTTTAAACTTCTTTAGCACTTCCCACTTGTGAGTAATAAAGCGGACCCAAACAAAGCGTGACATGTCATCAACGAAGGTATAATATACTTGGCACCCCCAATTGAGGGAGTTTGCATAGGCCCAATGACATCAGTGTGCAGCAGCTCTAGAACTTCAGTAGCACGACTCTCTTGAGTGTCTAGGAAATGGCAGAGAACAAGCTTTACCAATTGCACAACTTTCACAAAAATCAAGCTCCTTGGTACTGCATTCTAAATTTAGCACCATATCACTATCAATCAATTTGCGTAGATTGTTTTCACCTAAATGTCCAAATCGCTGATGCCAAATATTTGCAGTGGTGCGACTATTCAATGAAAAAACACTTTCATCAGCAGCTTTAAAATATCCATTTTTGCATTCATGTGTTTCATGGACACTGTTCTTTCTGTGTGCATCATTGCTGCCTTTGACATTATGATTTGAAGTTACTTTCAAATCACAATCTAAATAATAAACTGCTCCCCATTTTGTAGCAGTAGCAATAACATTGCCATCTTCAACAATTTTTGGCCATCTGTTTCTTAAGAGTTATCTTTCTGTTATTGCTCAGTGCAGCATCACATGAAAATAAAGTAAAATTCAGATCTGGTACATGTAAACAATTAGCCATGGTACATGTGCGAACATTTCCATCTTGATGCTTTATATTGATATTTAAGGTACCAATACCAACAGCTTGAATTGCATTATTCCAGCTGCTAAGATTGCCATGGGAGATTCCAGCTGCTTATAACCTGTAAAACAATCCCTGCGACTTTACATATGAGAAGAAGCACCAGAATCCAGCAAAACTTCCTCTGGGTTTGTACAAAAATTAGCAGATTGGGTATTACTTAATAGAGCAAAGAACATAGATCCTATTTTACTTCTTTCCTTTTGCTCTTTCTTCTCTTTCACACTTGGACAGTCTCTCCTTACATGACCAGTTCCTCCACAGCCATAACATTTAATACTTGATTGACAAGCTCTTCTCTGCACTGCTCCACGCCCAACACGTGAGCCACCCCGGCCACGCCCTCGGCGACTGCTACTAGTTCCTACATAATCCGTGGTGTATGCTGATTCGGTATTACCCTTTGAGTTTCCGTGAAATCCGGTTTATTCTTCCAAAAATTGTCTAAATACTCACTTACTTCCATCATAGACATATCTCTTGTAGGCAATTGAGTCATTAACGATGTAATCGCCGATTCATAAAATGTAGGAGGTAACATACCCAGTGTTTCCGTAACTTGGTCCTTTTCCTCGATGTCTTTTCCAAGTTGTCGTAATAGACCGTAAATCTCCATGCGTTTTTTAATCCATGGAACGGGATTTTCTTTTTCTGTCAAGGCCATCCTAAAAAGCTTCAATTTCAAACTATAAACATTCAAACTCGATGCCGATTCAAAATGCGACACTAAACTATCCCAGACAGCCTTAGGATCCGTAGGGGGTACAGGTAAATACTGAACTAAATCCTTAGATACAGTAGGCAATATTATCTTTAGAGCCTTTTTCTCCTTCTTGCGAAATTCAGCGAGCTGTTGTGCAGTAGCATCATTTGCTGGTCTCTCCTGACCTGTAACGATATTCTGAATCACTTGCATCACCATCATCTACATGATATGCCTTCTTAAATCTAGTGTTACATTTGCTTGCAATGACGCACAGCAGAACATTTATGGCATTTACTGTCCTTAAATCGGCATAATCTATGACT
Organism: Cassiopea xamachana; assembly: GCA_900291935.2. NCBI lineage: Eukaryota > Metazoa > Cnidaria > Scyphozoa > Rhizostomeae > Cassiopeidae > Cassiopea > Cassiopea xamachana. The sequence goes on from OLMO02000273.1 coordinate 217,320, forward strand.
ATGCTTACCTCCGCAACGTCAACAACGTTCAGCAGGTCCCATTTCCAGTTCTGCAAATTCATCTTTGTGAGATTTACAGTAAGATATCTGGCTAGACTTATTCTTTGATATACTTATTTTATTCACGGACGCCTCTGCACGGTCAAGTAAAACATGGCCCGTTTGCAATTCTGTGCAATCTTTACGTGCTTATTTCCATAGTTCTGGCAATTTTTATAGCCTTCTTAAGCGTCAAGCCAGATTCTGTAAACAAGCGTTGTCTAAAGTTCTTGCTTCTCAATCCACAACAAGCGATCACGCAGAGCCTCATTCAAAAAATTGCCAAATTTACATGTACTAGCCAATTTCTTTAACATAACAACAAAATCTGACAGAGATTCACTCTCTTGTTGATCCCTTTTGTAAAATCGATAGCGTTCGTCAATCACTATAGGCCTAAGCGCATAATGTGTGAGCAGGGCTTCCTTCAACTCAGTAAACGATTTGTCAATAGGCTTCTCAGGCATCAATAAATTCTTCAAAAGCCCATATACAGATGATCCAACCACACTTAAAAACAAAGCTTTCTTCTTACCATCTCCAGTGATACCATTCACCATCATACATTGCTCAAAGCGATCCAAATAACACTGAAAATCCTCCTTCTCATCATTTTGCTCAATAACTCCAATGTGACTTGCTATGATAATCAAACTTCAAAAGTCCAAGCAATATTTGTTGTAGCAGTTATCTGATTCTCGTCGACAGTTGTTATACCTTAGTCTCCACTAAAGGGTCCATAGGACTATCCTGTAACACCATCCATCCGGATGCCCTCTAAGTCTACGCATGCGTGAATGTATGTCCTAATATACCTATATATATATATATCACAACCGTCACCTAACATTTTTGACTAGAATCAAACTTCACCCAACATCGTAAATGTCAATGTTGGGTGACCCAGCATGGTATTCAAACAATCCAACATTTCGCCCAACATCAATGTTGCCTAAATGTTGGGTGAAATGTTGGATCATTAAACAGGACGTAACTTGACAGACTTGTACTGTACTCGGTTAAACTTGTACTGTACTATAAGAAAGTCATTGCAAATCCCATGTCATCTTTGTTCTAAACATCTATACGGAGGGGGACCTTTCAGTGTCGATATGCAATCCGCATGAATGACACAAGGATGAAGGAGTTGATTATTGAGAATTTTGAGTGAAAATGGCAGCTCGTGTCTGTTTATTGGAACAGAGCTACTCGCTAGCCAAGTAAGGGGTCATTTACCACAGGGGCGGCCTGATACATTTTACCCTGGGGGCCAAGTGCAAATGTGCGCCCAAAAGGCTTGAAAATTCCCAGTAATCAGGGGTGTGCCAGGTATTTTCCAACAGGTTACTGATTCTTCCAAAGAGAGACTGATGTAGGATGTCTGCGAAATCTGGAAGAAGGATTTCCCTGACAATTCTTTGACATTTTTAAACAGCAGCAGTATGCTTATGTAAACGCTGCTGGTTATTGGTGCGAAAAATCAAAGCTAAAATGGATGTAAAGCGAAAAGCATAGAGCATTTTCACTTTCACTTTTTAATATTTGAAGTGTGCATAGAGCTTTTTCACTTTTTAATATTTGAAGTGTGCATAGAGCTTTTTCACTTTTTAATAGTTGAAGTGTGCATAGAGCTTTTTCACTTTTTAATATTTGAAGTGTGCATAGAGCTTTTTCACTTTTTAATATTTGAAGTGTGCATAGAGCTTTTTCACTTTTCAATATTTGAAGTGTGCATAGAGCTTTTTCACTTTTTAATATTTGAAGTGTGCATAGAGCTTTTTCACTTTTTAATATTTGAAGTGTGCATAGAGCTTTTTCACTTTTTAATATTTGAAGTATGCATAGAGCTTTTTCACTTTCCAATAATGCGCATCCTCAAAACTTTGAAATTCAAAAGGTAAAGTTTTAAGAATGTTTTGATCTGGAATTGAGAAAAAGTAAAGAAAGCTTCAGTACTCGGGCTGAGAAAACTTTCCTATAAAAATTTTCACTGGGGGAAAACTTCGTGCATAGTTTGTGAGCCTATCGATCACACAGTACAAGTCTTGATGAGTTCCTTTTTGTTCAAGTTCAATTTGATGCAGATATTTAGGTCTCAGCTTTCATGTTTCTTGCATGACCTAGCTTGTGTTATCGGAGTTTGGTTTTCATATGGAAAAGAAATTATATATAACAAGGAAAATTTAACATTTTGGTAACAATTGCGGCTACAAAACTGATGCTTTCACTTTGCAGTGTTCTAAAATAGAATTTGATCACACAATATTAATTATTGATTTGAAAAGCACATACACCAAGGATTCAGAATATACGTACTTTATAAATGTCCACAATGTTCATAATCTATCTTCTTGGTGCAAATTGAGGATAGAAAAAGGCTTTTTAAGAATTGAGGATAGAAAAAGGCTTTTTAAATTTTTCGTGGATCTCATACCACAACATTAGCATTTTGGATCCCCTCTGTTCTCCTAAATCGGGCAAAAACTGAGGCAGTACAGGACTAATTTAGCCAAAAGCAAAGCTATATATGGTTTTTGGTCACTATAACCTACCTCTATTACTTTAAGGGAGTTTGTGTTTCATTCAGGTAAGAAATGGTCTGTATTGAGGGAAGACACATGGGACCGAAAAATTTGATTCCTCGCATAAATAATTCTATGTCCCTACAGTTTTGTTCCATTGTCCGAGAACTGGATTTGGTTCAATTGCATGAAAAGCAGATTCTTATGGCATATTTATCAGAGATTCAAGCTATATATTGGCTATATAAGTTCAGAGTTGTCAGTCAGAGGGTGCAATTTGAGGATGAACTTAAGTTTTTTGTGGATTTCGTGAGAAATAATTTTCTCTGGGCACTTGTGAGAAATACTTTTCTCAATCTGGGTGCTTATTTGAGCATGGCTGCTGAATAGGTAATTTACGGTATAGGGACTGTTCAATAATTACATCGCCCCTGGAGGTTGGTAGTTCTTAACGTTTTTGTGATTCTCCGTGACGGTAAAGTAGGGGGCGGTGGTACTTTACTCAGTTCTGTGGCGTCACCGCAAAAAACTTTTTCTATTGAAAAGTTTTGCATAATGAAGGAACTCTGACACCAGCACACAGCCTAAATTAGCGAGGTTGTCAAATCACACTATGTCTTCTAGTTTTACCTATCCCTATTCCATTTACAAGCATAAGAGATTTCGGATGGGACATTTAGTGTTTTGGACAGTTTAGTGATTTAGTCCTAAATTCAAATGCCTATATTTAGCGTAATTTTCATTCGACCACGCCAAGTTTGTGCTCGATGTCGAAGAATATGTTTTCACTTGGTCTTTGACGTGTAGGAAGGTGATATTCCAGAAGTTGATTGCAGAAGAGGGTACCTTGTGTAAAATGATGCTGATATGGGACCAGTCTGGAAAAGCGACTGACTATTACATATTTGTGATTCATTCTTGATATTGCTTTAAAAATTCTGTATTGGCAATTATTGCTGTTGCCGTAGTTGAAAAAAGGCATAGAAGAAAAATGAGTTTTGTTTACTGCATCCCCTATACTTGTGCTGTTCTAAAAATGTCGCTTTGCATCGGGCTGTTGTGCATCGTGGGGTTGGGGATGTTTGTTCTGAGCGTGACGTAGCCTCAAGTGGGTCTTGTGAGCAAACGCGACAGAGCACGATGTAGTAGGACTACAAGTACGTCACAAGTAGCCTCTCTATCACGTCAATCTTAATGTATGGACTTTCTATTTCTCCTTCACACTATTGTATTTTAGGTAATCACTTCCTGTAATGAATCTGTATTGAAGTTTTAGTCAAATGTAAGTTCTTTAGTCAGTTCTGGACTCAGTCAGTAAGTGAGCATCATTATGATTGTCTCGTAACAACGTCTTGTTCCTGGCTCCGTGTCTGCGCACTGCAGCCTTGGTTCCCGTTACAATGATGATAGGGGAGGGGTTCAAAATTCGCAATGTCAGCGTGACGTATTTATTGAACAGCCCCATATGCATATTTCTTTGTAAGAAATATTTTAATTAGCTTTTAACATGCTCCCATGTAAACCAGAACTTTGATGAATGAATGAATGAATGAATGAATGAATGAATGAATGAATGAATGAATGAATGAATGAATGAATGAATGAATGAATGGCTTAAAAATATCATAAATGGAGTTCACAGGCCTTCTGGAAATTCCTCGCTCGGTAGGGTAAAATATATGCGACAGGTGCGTTAGACAGGTGATATCAGACAGCCATCAAGCGATAGCCAGCTTGGGGAAGAGCAATAGCATCAGAAACAATCAGAACTGGAACTTGGAATGTTCAAACCGTAAGTCCGAAAGGATAAGTGAAGATCATCAAACAAGAAATGAGAGGAAAGAAAATAAACGTACTTGCACTTTCAGAGCTGAGACGGTAAGGTGCAGGCAGGATAATATCAGATGAGTTTACACTTGCATACTCGGGAGGCCATAGCCACCAGGGAGGAGATGGCATATTGATAGATGCAGAGTGTTCAAAGGTACTGAAAGACTTCTGGATTGGAAAACCATTTGAAAATTGAATTATTCAGGCTTACGCCCCAAATGCAGTCAAAGACATGGCTGAACTTCAGCCAGTCTATGAGGACATTGAGAAGGCGATGAAGCACAAAAGCCCCAGAACATGAAGATCATAATTGGCGTTTTCAATTCATAAGATGACAGTGATAAAATGGATAACAACACGGGATCATTCGGCTTATGAGAAATAGATTAAAAAGGAGAGAAACTGGTTGAGTGGTGTAAAGAATACAACTTTGTTACAAAGAAAACGTGGTTCAGACACCACCCAAGGACATACTGGAAGCGGAAAAGCTCCGTGGAAAGGACCAAATATCAAATTGACTATATCTTGATCTAGAACAATATCACAATTCGAGAACATCACGCAGATCCATGACACGTGTAGACTGTGGCAGTGATCATATCCCTGTCCTTGGAACCTTGATAGTTAAACTGAAGAAGTTGAAGAGATCAAAGAATATACCCAAACTGTAACTGGACCTTCTGGACGAAAATAAAAGCTAAAAATTGAATATTTTGGTGTAAGGAGTAAATTTGAAGTTGTCGATAATTTAACTACAGCTGAGGAAGATAGCAAAAGATGAAAGAATGCATGAACGAAACGGTCGACATTTTTGACAGCGAGAAAGTCTACCAAGAAATGAATGACTCGCAAAATCCTGGATCTTGTGGAAGATAAGAGACAAGCCAAGCAGAATAAACAAAAATATAATGAAATAGGCAAAAATATAAAACAAATGAAATGAGGCTAAAAAGATATGGATTAATGCTCAGTGCATGGAAATTGAAAAGCATCAAAGTATGAAAATACATGCATCACAAAATTAAAGCGATTGGTAAAACTCCGTTATCTATAACAGGATGTTTGAAATCTAAGGATAGATGAATCTTGGTGGACAAAAATGGATTCCTAAACAGATGGCTAAAATACATTGCATTTCAGTTGCGAGAGTTTTGCATTTCAGTTGCGAGAGTTTTGCCTAGTCTTCATTTAGCAAGACAAAACTGTTCTTACCCAACAAAACGGAACCTCAATACACCAATTCGCTATAAGAGGCCTCTCTTTTGCTACGGGATCTGGGCATGAATCCGGGGCGAAAGAATCTTGCTAACTGAAACGCTAGCCCAGTCAAAAGGAAGCATTCGGAATCCGCTAAAAAACTCACCAAACGTACTATGAGGATAGGAAAATGAAAAAATGACAGAAAAATGTGAAAAATGATTATAAAGTTGCGATTTTATTATTGACATTGTTACTACAGGAGATAACGCTGCCACCTTGAGCTAGGCCATTCTGAATGTGGGCCAAATGAACTTCCACTTTGTCTGCAAATGCTCTGAAAAGAACATCAAAATTACCATAAATTATCCACCAATTAATACAGCTAAGAAATAGAAACGTATGACCCTACAATTCACAGATGCCTTGATTATTAGAGATACTTCATGCAAGTTACTCTGAAAAATATATGGTGACAAGATACTCCTCTTTATTTCTGATGCTTGAAAGTGCAGGTAAACAGACCGACTTAAAAAAGCCTCGCATTAATTCACATTCTCACCAACAAAGTACCAATAAAACATCCTCTACTTGCAAGGTTACATTATTTCAGCGAATAAACTCTGAGCACCAAATCATCTACCAACAGTATGAAATAGCTGAAGTACTATAATGGCATACCAAAAACGCTTTTTATGTTAAACGCATCCATAGTGGAAGAAACACACCTATAGTTTAGCACATCTTCTCGCATCTATGGATAAAGATCTTCATAGAGCTATTTCACACATATCAAGTGCTTCACAATAACACTAAAAACTAATGTCAGATATCCCGTTGAATTCAAAGGGGATCCAAAGACAGCACTGGAAAAACCTGAATTTTGGGGTTTAAAACAGTATGCTGAAAGGATGCCTGAAATTCTTTTACTTAGCTTATTTATATATTACTCAACAAGTGTATTTAAATACATATAGTTTTGTAGATGATAGAAACTGCTCTAAAAAGATATTCAACTTCAAAGATGATGAGAAAAATACAGTGCATTACAACGAAGTGTGCTAATACACTTTGAAGGAGCTGTCCGCATGAAATGCCACTTCAAAGTCGAACTTTTCTGCATAAATTTTGAAAGGACTCATAATTACTTTCCCAAGTTGATATAAATGTCAGGTTTTCACTGTTTCTAACAGGCCGAAGAATCATGGGAGCCCTGAAAAATTCAAACCACAAAAAAAGTGTACAGAATATGGTACTGAGGGGAAATGTAGAGGATCTGCTTCTCTCAACAATAATGGCAAAACTTTGAGGAGGAACGGAGGATACAAGACGCTAGGTGAAACTGGTTTAGCTGACTTCATTTTGCCTGCTGCGCAGCGTTTTCGAAGCAACGAGCATTACCTTGACAGAGAAAGTCGTAAATAATGGAGCCTATACAAGTGGTTAGAATACAGTTTGCTTAGCTCTATAGTGCAAACGAAACATTAAGTAAAGAAACAGGAAGTAGCGGCCATTTTCATAAAGCAGATTTGCATCTTCTAACTTTCTAGGGATTCTATGATTAAAGCTTTAAGTTATCCCAAGTCCAATAAACGCATACACCAAACGACTTTATCTAAAAATGTGAGAATGAGACTTGCTTCCAAGTCGAGCTTTCGCTTGAAAACTGCTTCCAAGCGCCAGAAGCAGGAAGAATCGTCAGCCATATATGTCACTTTTCAACATACAGACAGTAATTGAAAAGACCAACTAAATTTGAAGAAACCGTGAAAATATTTATAAATCCATGTAAGGAGAAATTCTGTGAAGTCAAAGAGCGATTAAACAGAATGCAAATGGAGACGAATCATATACACTCAAACGGCGAATGCTCTACAGTTATCATGCGATCGGACATTTTAAGCAATCTATCATGCAAAAACACATGACCACAATGTAATTGACATTCCAGCAGCAATTATGATCTTTTTAGTTAACAATGACGGTGTAAAACCTGCAATCAATGTACTGAATTATAAATTATGATATTTCAAATGAAATAATGACATTTCAAAAGCAATTATGGTAATTAAATTGCAATTCTCATGCCTACACTGTTTCATACCTCATGTTTCTATGATCAAGTCTTGTCTTGATTTTGTCTGTTGCTTGATTTATTGATGCTAATTCAAATGGTTTGAGATTATTATCTGAGAAGAACTAAAAAAAAAAAAAATTACCGTCTGATGACGTAGAAAATGTGCCATCAAGGCATGCCAGATCAATGGAGTACTGAGAAGGAAAGTCTCAATTACAGCAGGGAACAACAGTTCTCACTGTCAGCTGCAACTCTCTTTCATATACAAACAACGCAGGAGTAGATAAAATAGTCTGATACTAGAAATAAGGCAGTAAATATGAAAAATAGCAGTATTTATGGAATTAGAGAAATGCATGACCCTTACTTTGATTTGAAGTAAAATTGAAGTGAGGCTGCTGACCAAATCTTTAATGTGGTTGCTTTTAACACTTAAACATAAAAAATGGATCCTTTAAGACAGCGAGTAACAAATGAATAACATATAAAGAAGGACATATCCACAGGAATATTTTGTAAAAGTCACTAATATCAAAATGGCTCTAATTACAAAAGGCAATCTAAGAGCAGGGTCAACTCACTTCCTTTCACTTGTTTCAACCATCATTTGAGCCTCAGCATTGCATGTTTCTTGCATTGATGCAGTTTGATCCAAAGCAGCAGCCCAACCTCCATTCGAAGACTGTGAAATTGACAACCATTTAGACAGGGCTCATGCCCAATTCGCGAATCAAATTTCCTGACTATTCTCTGGCTTATAACTAAAAACACCCACAATATCCTTGACCTCCATCTCACACATGTACAAAAATGAGCAAAGAAAATGGAACCTAATAATTTAACACTATGCATAGTAATAAAGTTTACATTTACAATGCATGAGTGAATGAAGATGATGATATGTGGACTAAACAATGTTTTCTCTTACTTTTCCCTGACTTGGACAAACAGTACAGAACTTTCCCTGACTATTTCAGGTTCTCCTTAAATTCTCGTAAAAATGGCGTATTTTCCAGGTTTTCCAGGTTCAGTATGAACCCAGAAGTCAGATGGAACAACTACTGAAATATAGCTACGCATTAACAATTTGAGAAAAAAAGTCAAACATAAAGAAAGCATCATTTTCACCAAATATGTTCAAAATTCTTATCTCTACTATCTCAATATTGATAGCATTAATCACATGATTAAGAAGCGTATGCTCTTCTGCTTAACCTACTGCAAGTCTACACCAGATGCATTAAGAAGAGTTAAGTTCTACAAAATTTCACCTTCCCGTTCACACAAGATCCGGCTTCTTACAAAATGGGCCATGCTATGCAAGAAAGCATAGGCATAGTCTACATGAAATGAAATTCTTTGACTAATAGTTCTACAAATTATGGTGCAAATGTTTCAAATAACGATGCACTATAGTTAAGCAATATATTAAGTGGAAACAT
>OLMO02000273.1:241292-243792 GCA_900291935.2 Cassiopea xamachana
ACATTTATATGTACCGACATTATACCGTACCAACATTTATATGCGTGAAAAAATTGAATCAGCAATGTGTATTGCTCTAAGGGCAAAATAAATTGTGTAGAAGTAAAGTCTGCAAAAAAATTGGCGTACAAAAAATTCTTCAAATAAAGCAAAAATCAAAAAGAAAATCATGGGAAAGAAAGTTTAGCAGAAAGCTCAGAAAGTATACATTTATTCTACACCTACAGTTCCCCAATAATGCGTTATCAGTACAGTGAAGTATGCCAAATGATTGGCAGTCATCAACTTGTTGCAGAAAAACACATGTATAGTATTGTAAATCCAGCTTTGAAAAAATTGATGTATAAACATATTCTCGATATTAAGTCCCCTCTCTCAAGTAGTTCACCCTCATTCTGACAAGTTGAAACTTTTGAGGTAACATCTATCAAAACACCTTTAAGATCTTAGCCCCTCACAAAATTCCAAAATTGCAAAAAATAGGTAAGTTCAATAAGTGAAAATTGTAATATGCAATTCATTTTCGCTCAATTAATAATGCTCAGTTGTGCTATTAATGCCTCGGCAACACTTTTCCAGCCCACTAAACATACCGTTATGAAATGCTATCTAGAAAACTTCAACTGCTTTATTCATTTAGAAATATATGTACCAGATGGTTCATTTGATCGTTTATAGTTAACAAAACATTTGCTGCATTGCCAAAGACATTGGTTCATTGATAGAGAATTTCTTGCATACACGTACTTGTTTTCAACAAGAAACCCAGCGCAATGCCTAGTTATCAAGGTTTCTTATTTCGGCCCCTTTTTTACTATATTCTATTATTAGAAGCTAATCAATAGTTCATTAATTTTATCTGCATGCATAGGTCATACTCAGCAGATGTTACAAAGTTTAATGGGAATCCTTCCAATAACTACTAGCTACACAAACCTGTTCGTATCTGCCTGATAGCAATGCATGGAATATGCAATCATACTCTCAATTGTTGGGAGTGCTAAAATATTCTAAATTTAAAAATCCCTTAAAGGTGTTGTGTTGTCTTTAGTACTAAAAGTACCTTAACATTTTTTGCCATCTCTTTGTAGGTAACTAATAAACGAGTCCTTTACAACAGAGGTTCAGGAGACAAAATATCAGACTAAAATGAAATAGTGAAAACAAGGCAACACAATCAATACATCGATACATCAACCCTTCGATCAGTTTATGGTTGGTTGGCACTCAACTGACAGATCCTATGCGCGTTACACAATTCTGCATATACATGCCTAGGCCTCTCCTGTCCATCCCTAAACTTCAATAATAGCATGCAATAGCAAAAGCGCGTTAGTGCAAGATTACTACTCAATACTTCCTTAAGTTTCTGCAAGTTGATAATATGTAAGTTAATGCTTTCATGGAGGGTAAGCAATGCTTCACACCATGATTCATAATCTTTATACAGGAGCTGGAGAGGACGTTTATGAGTGCGTTCAATATTTTTTCTTTGCAATTTTATTGCAAAACATCCTTTTCATCTGCAAAACATCCTTTGATATAGTAAACATCCCTTTGATATAGTAAACATCCGTCCGATATGCAAAACATCCCCTTGATATGCAAAACACCCCTTTGCCCCTTTGATTTAGTAAACATCCCTTTGATATAGTAAACATCCCTTTGATGTCCAAAGCACCCCTTTGATATGAAAAATATCCCTTTGATATAGTAAACATCCCTTTGATATGAAAAACACCCTTTTGATATGGTAAACATCCATTTGATATGGATGTTTTGCAAGAAAGGTGCAAACAAAAAATTGACTACACTCATAAACATAATCTCCAGCTCCTGTATAAAGATTATGAATTATCATTTGAAGCGTTGCTTACCCGAAATGGAAGCAATAGCATACATGTAAATAACTTGCAGAAACTCATGGCAGAAATTTTCAAATCTATGAATGGATTGAATCCCCTACTTGCATGTGAGTTTCATGAAAGGAAACATGTTACTCATAATCTAAGAATACAAAACTTATGCAGGCTTCTACCAACAAAGACAATGAACTTTGGTTTTGATTCATTATCTTTTAGGGGTAGTTTCCTGTGGAATAACCTTGATGACAGCATAAGATGAGTAAAACATTTAGCATGTTTCCAGAGGATGATATGAAAATGGGCTAGAGCTACATGCACCTGCAAAATCTTTCGATATTTTGCCTTACATACATGCCTATATAATTTCTTGGCTTTTATTACTCTTTACAGATTTACATATTTGATTTTTCTTCTTTTATAGTTGGTTTGAATTAGTATTTTAGGTTACTACGCAAATTTACTAACTTTAAATATTGATATTGATTTGGTTCTGAGCCAAAGTCAATTGGCTCCACATAAACTATGAACGGTAGTAGCTTCTTTTTGAGAAATATACATAGTGGTGGCTTCACAGTGAAAGATCTTGCGCAATATCTTATCACATTGATTCGATATTTTTACTTGATACAATGCAA
>OLMO02000273.1:246292-258412 GCA_900291935.2 Cassiopea xamachana
GGCAATAAGGACTTTAAAAGATATATAACTCATCAGGCGTTTCCTATCTGGTATGCAAGACAGTGACGAAAAAACTGGAGAAGCCAATCATTCAGGCGCCAGTTGGTCCAGGCTAGACAAATGCCGCTAGTTCCCACTTTAGGTGGTGCTTGTTCCATAGATTTTCAGGACATAGCTTGTTGAAGATCTTATAAACCATAACGGCAAAATCACATGCAGTAAGCTGTTTCACTACTAGAAATTTGGGTGTCCAGTTGTCTTTTATCCTAGACATACGAATCATAGGAACAGCCTGTCTTAGAGACGCTTAAGAGATTCTATTTTTAATTTTGACAGACTACCCTAGACTACATCAGCATACCGCATGTGATACCAATTGTAGTATCACTAACTGAATTTTTGTCGCAATACAAAATCTTTATATCCTTATAGTGAACTATATTGAGTTTTTTGAGCCACAAAGAGTTTCCAGTGCTAGATATAGCCGCCCCATAGCATTACCTGATAATACGTAGGTATAATCAACTCATGATGGCATTTTATAAAATGTCTTACAAATAAATTTACGGCTAGCTGAAATCATCACACTGTTCTAGTGGACACTGACATGGTTTCTTATAATGAGTAAGCCATAGAAGGGCCTAAAAGTTGTTATTTTTCTTGGTCACAGGCCATATTTTATGACTATACGGGATCAAAATTCATTACTTCATGTCCAATATTGCTTCATCAGTTGATACGGGGAGACTCCACATACCAAACCTAAAGCGATTTGAAAAGCTTAAAGAGATTTTTCAGAAAAAATCTAGGCTTGATTTGTGGAAAAGGTATTGGTGCACTTGATGAAGCTGGTATGGAGATTTGTCCGAAGGTTTTGTGTGGAATTCGAACCCGACTTCCTCCAATGATTTCAAAACAGACAAATCTTGTCGACACAATACAGTGAATACAGTATGCATCTGATTCAATGGTGATCCAAGAGAGGAAGAAAGGCTAGAGTTATTGTAAAACTTGTGCTATTCGTGGGAATTCAAAACGGCACTGTATTACTAAAAAAGTAAACGAATTTATGGTTGAGTGTCAAGATCATGTACTGTTTAGGTCTTTAAATCTCTGAACTAAACCACAGGCTAGTACGCTATTTAGCATCAAAGTCACCCAGTGAATGTCTACCAAGTGCATCATATCTCATTTCAGTATCTAGATGAGTGCAGGAAACTGAACATTTGGATTTGTAAAAGCCAAAGCAACTGCTTCTAAATATGTAGCGTTGTTTAACAAATGCAATCATTCAGCTTTCAAGATACTTTGAGATTTATGTGAAATTCTAGCCCAAAATAGCACAGGAAACTCCTCTCACTAGAAGCAGACTTATCTCAAAATCCGGAGGAATGCTCATACCAAAGCATAGGCTTTTCCAAAAGTTTATATAATAGGCTTTCAGAAAATAGTATGGTTTAATATGAGCATTCTTCCGGTTTTCAAGATAATTTGAGTTTAACTAAAATTGTTGGGTAAAAATTTGGCCAAAGGGTATGAAACACACGACATGATAAAACAACAATATTCTGAATTTCAATCTAGAAGAATCCGTTTCAAAAGCCATTTTGACACTGAATAGAAGTTTATGCTTTCATACAAAAATTCGTTGGTTGGCACAAGAATATTCACAAGAGGCAAATTCTGAGCTCAAAAGTTACTTCTATCAACTCTTTGCATTGTTTTGACGTTACATCACCTTCTCGCTTTTCGCTCCAACTTTGAGATACTGTTATTTTTCACTGAATCGTAATATTGAGATAAATATTTCTGTTTTTGTCAGGAATTTTATAATTTTATTCCTAACTAATTATTTTTCGATCAGAAAACTTTCATTTTTCCAGAATGGAGACCCTATAGCCCAGTGTGTATTGATCAGCCGCTTACTATAAATACTATTGAACATGTTGACATGCAGCTAAAATGGTCGTATTTATTTGCATAAAGACCCATGGGTTCTTCATTTCAGTAGGTGGAAACACCTCCAGCAAAACAGGGGAAAAATATTCAGAGCTAAATGCTATGTGCCATGATAGCTAGCATGGGAGAATTGAATAGTCACAAAAGAAAATACCACCTTGTCGAACAAATGTAATTCTGTAAGTGTTATCCTGGGTATTTACTGCATCAACTTGTCCAGAAAACAAGCCATCTTGAGGCTGGCGTATACGAGCTAATAAATCAATATGAAAAACTCATCATTATCAGACTAAAAAGCAAAAAGACAAAACAAATTCTACAGAAACTTGCATGGCCAAGATATATCTTAAACTCATACAAAAATATTAAAATAATAGCAAATAACATGTAAAAAATTAACAAAACGAAAAAGGTATGTGCAAATTAAATCCAATTAGAATATTAAAATCAATGTCGAAAGTTGGAGCACAAATTTTCAAAAATTATAGCTGCAGCTAAGACTGCCAATAGATCAAATGACGTTTTTATATCTCCAAAGATTAGGACTCTCTGCTTGCTGTTGGCAGTGCCTGCAGTAACTTTTTGCCTGTAAATCTGATAGTCTCGACATCACACAAATTGGTCCTAGCTTGCGGTAAAACAAAGCTACTACTTATGACATATTTGTGGTAACAAATACCTCTGCTACAATATCTCTAAATCAAATTGCTTAAGATTCTGCTAATGTTGTTCAGTTGCAGCTGCAAACTTCTAGTACACAGATAACGTGCTACATATGGAATTTGGTCAACTGTTCATCAACATTATTGCAGCATCTATAGCGTAATTCCAAAAAAGTTCATGAATTGAATGATCCCGTTGTTGGATTTCCTGTCATGGAACCTCAACATATGTGGACAATAAATGAGATGTGGCGTTACAAAAGAGATTATTTAGGGGCCATTCAAAATTTACGTTTGCTCTGAAGGAGGGAGGGGCCACAAAAAGTGTACGAAAATATACAAGGAGATGGGGAGCTCTTCTAAGAACGTACGTACATGAACACACTTTTAATTATAATCTTATTCAGATTACAACATATATGTAATAAGTGGCAACAGTATATGGATGAAAAACTATATTTTCTATCCTTTACGAAAGAATAAGAAAACGCAAAGAATTCTTCTGGAAAACACAAAGACGAACTGAGGTTTCCAAAAAGTTTCCAATAACGGAATTATATGGAAAAACTTCCTTGCTCTGGTCAAGTTGGGGGATATGGCAAATGAAAAAATAATACACTGCTTCGTGCAAAGTATCTATCAAAGGCTTAAATAACTTAGAAAGAATGAGGACACCTATAGTTTATAACCTTGCTATAGTTGATTCAAGTAGGTTTCAGAATGTACAATGCAAAATCTTGTCAGGGTGCTATGTTTTACTATTGACACGTTATAATTCTCGAAACAGCGTTGCAAACATATTTTCACAAATACTGCTAAGATAGGCCTGTTGCCAACAATGTGCATATGTATTACAAGCATCAAGGCGATTCTTCTGGCAAATTCTGGTCATTCAGCTAATGCTATGTACGAAAAGAAGCTAAGTGGAAACCAAATGCTGTTGCTATTTATTGTTTCACAATTAGAAAGGTCTTTGTTAATAAAAGCACATGACTGATCTGATGCTATTGGTTCAATGACGAAGGGAAAAACAGTTGGACAACATATTTTCATTAACCTTTGTATCTGTTTGCTCCTGGGAATCTAGTCTAGGTTCAAACAGGTGTATCGCGCATTTCTGTGATTGGTATATCTGCCTTCGTAATTAAAGCCAAGCTAACTTCACCACCTTCGAACCTAACTCTACAAGCAATGAAAGATAGTTTACTTTTAATTTTTTTGCATTTGTCATTTGTCTTTCTGAAAGGGCATCGCACCTAAAAATTTATTTACACTTATTTATCACACCAATTAAACAAAAGAGTAATTACCTGTGACTCTTGTTCCAATAACAATAGGAAGGGCAATTTCATCAGGAAGGTCTTTAAATGTATTAAAATCTGATGCATCTGCGCTCTAAAAAGAAATGACACATTAACAATATCCCAAATGCAAATTAACAGATTGCAGTCTTATTACAATAATATGCACAAAAACTCAACAAGAAAAATTGTACAATATGCCGCTTCATTAAATCACTTGAACGCATTTGGTTTTTTATATGTTTATCTTACTGCAACTAAGATTCCTTCTTCATCTGCAAAGCCCATCTTTATTCCTTCATCACAATACTCTCAGATGTTTACAGGATTCCCATCCTTATTCCATCAATTTTTAATGGTATTTATGAGAATTTAGGAGATTCTTTCGCCTATTTTTAGGAGGTTTTGCAAATTCTAGAGAAAGTTGGTAAGCCTTGAGGTATTTTTGGGAACATAAATTATTTTCCCCACAATACCTGAAGGTAACTCAGCTAACATGATATAAATAGGGAAAAAGTCACTATGCCTACACCAAAAATAATACATTCACGGTAGAATTTTAGAGAATTGACAATTTGACCATTTTTCTTATGATAAACAATCACAAAATAACTTATTAAGCAACAAAACTGCTGAAAAGAAACCCAACTTATGAGCAATTTAGGAAAAGTATAGGAGAGCAGCAAAATATTCCTGAAATTTAATGGTTTTTAGGATTTTTACGATAGTTCTCTTTTTCTAGGATATATTAGGATTTTCAGGTATGTTAAGCCTGTGCTTAGTACAAGGGTGGACATAATATTGGGGGTGGGAACTTCTTCAAAAACAAATAAATGGGTTGGTCTTTTTAACAGGGGGTCTTTTCCAGAAAACAGGACTGCCATGTGCAAGCATTAAAATACCATTTTTTATGGTCTAATATCTGTTAAGGAACTTAATAAACAAAATAACAATAAAAGTTAGCAGATTTGTCGAATCAAACAATCTTTGAAAGAGGATTTATAACTACAATGAGCACTCAAAACGTAAATGTAATGACATGGTATCTTTTCAAAAACACAAAACGAAAAAACCTCTGTTTTGACATGGGCCTTTTGACATTTCAACTTACTAAAATTAACAAACAATATAGTTCAATATACAGCCTATGATAGGGGGTTTCAGCATGNGGTCCGGCGGTGGCAAAAGTCCAAAAATTAATATACTTCCGGTCCTTACACTAAGCACCCGAGAGTAGTCAAATATCTTTGCTCCATTCATTGTTCCGGTGTGTTTGTGACACATTCAATATATAATAATTAGGGGTAGGGCAATCAAGAGACCAGTCTCCTGTTAGCAACATTTTGGTAACTTTTTGATATTACAACCTCTTTGTGTTACTTTTCACAGTTAGGTAGCTTTGCTATTGTTTTCAAAGTATTTCCCGTTTCTTGGCCATTATCTTGATGTTCTGGCTTTAAAATCAACGCACAGCTGGCAATGACACAAAATTATGCCATCTATAAATACAATTAATTACACGACCCAAGACCTCGTCTACACGACATCGGCTTCGAATGAATCCGATATGTTTTCGTAGCGTATTGCCCTTCCGTCTAAACGATGAAAATGATGAATCCGTAATAAAATCAATACACACATGAATCCTATATACACAGGAATCCGATAAGANATTTCCTAACTGATCGACAATGAGGCTATATTTAACAATGGCTCGAATGACTTCATTATCGATCAGGTATGAACGAGTTTTTCCTGGCCCACAGTAAAAAGACCCAATTCTTCCCTGATCCACAATCCCATACTTGAAAAAACAGGAAAAGAAAATCGAGCCTAATAGATAGGTTATGTACAGCCACTTGCTTGAGCACTATCCAATATGATAAAGTTCATATTTATTGACAACAAATGGATCAGTGTACAACCTTGCATTAATTTCCCTGCTGACTTCGATAATTACTACAAAAAGATCACTGACTATTCCAGGTTTTCCCTGCCTTTTCACAAAAATCACTCATTTTCCAGGTTTTCCAGGTTCGGTATAAACCCTGATGCATTTATCAACACCAATAGTTGGATCAGCCCAAGCACGCTATCATGTAAAGCAATTTGACACCAAGTCATTTTTTTACTGGAGTCTCTAAACGAGAGCTGTATTATCAGTAAATTCAAAATAATATTAGTTATATTTGTGAACCCAAAATCTTTTCTACAAAATTAAAAGTAATAAAACGAAGAAAGCCCTTATTTGCTTTAAAATGCCTCTCAGCTAAAACGTTCTTAGATTCCAGCACTTTATAAGTGTTCCTTTAAATGATGATTGAATGGAGAAGCCGAGTTCAGGTATAGAATATTGATAGGGATTTCATGGTAGCAGGAAGGACATGGAAACATGAATGATGTTCTGACTGGTTCTATTTGAATGAAAGTGCTGACGATGTTAGATGACACTGATGAGCTAATTATCATAATCTGCACAACGGCTTTCAATCAACATCAGGTAGTTATGGCTAAGATGAGCGAATTTCACACAAGGCAGGGGGGATGGGCCTCATAAATATCCTGTGTCTCTTCCCTGGCCCTCCGGTTTTCTAGGAAGATATAAAATTATGAAATTTAAGCATAGGGGAACTTCCATCGCTAAACCAAATTAGAAAACAATTGAAAATGTATTTGATTAGTTGACAATAAAACAAACCCCTGGAAGATCAGTTTTAGCTTCACTGTGAATTTTCTCTCCTAACATAGTCTGTATATGGTTTCCTAACTACACCGATTTATTGTTTAGAATCTTTTAATGCTAGCTAATAGGTTCATTGTAAAATAAGTTGAAATGAAATGAACAGAAAAGCCTGAAGATAAGATGACTGATACCAAACTTCACATACCCAAGCGAAAAGAAGTTTTACATGTGGATGTTGAAACTCAAGGCAAACAGCCCTGAGCTTTGAGCTCTTATGTCCTCATCCAGTACCTCGGCAAGTCGAGATTCTTTTAAAGATCAAGGCATCAATCCCTATGCAATTAGGACAACCTTGCAGCTTTTGAGCCAAATTGATTACCTTTATATTTTTGACAGGCAGAGTTTGCTATCGAATATAGGCACGCAACAGCAAAGGAATGCTGTAAAGAAGTAAGTAAATGTGGAGTAAGTTGCAAAGATAAGTATGAAAGCAATCATGTAAAAGGAAGAGTAGAAACAAATAGAAAGTAGCAATTGGTAACTCACTTTCCTATGCATAAGGTATCGAATTTTTCTTCGTTTTGCAGCAAGGGCTTGCCTCTCTTCCAAGAAAAAGGCAGGAGAGCATCTGCAATAAAATAAAAAATTCAAAGTGGTAAAGGTCAAAGTTTACCAAAACAACTGGTTAACCATAATCAATGACAAGCAACGAGAAAAACGAGTCCTTACAAAATTAACTTCAAGTAACAAAATACCTTCTTGGCTTCCCCATCATTCGTCTGATCATTGACCACTGAACTCTGATCAGCTTTCTAGTCTAAAAGATACATTTTCCAGCATGGAAAGTGTCTCAAGGGTATGTAAAAGCTAATTGCACAAATGGCTCAATACAAACAACTTAAGATAAAAGTCTTAAATGCCAGCTGCATTCTTTTACCTTACATATTCCTCATATATTCCAAACAAAAGCAAAAATTGAATAATGATGATAATAGTAGCCAAATCGAAAGCAGTGTTTAGGAATTTCTTGAGCCAATGGTGCTGTTCTGAAGAGAACCACTATGAAATATATTTAATGCACGTGATCACTACTTAGCCTCTGGATGAGTGCTAGTTGGGGTGTTGCAGGTGCCCACTAAAATCTAAAATTTTCTCCAATCGGCCTAACATTTTTGTGGTGACGAGGTTTGATTAAAAACTTGAATGTACAAAATTTCATGGAAAACGGATAAGGTATTGAGGTAGCAGGTCGCATTCATAGTGTACATAACTCAGCTAAAAATCAATACCTCTACGGTTTTCGTATATACAATATTATACATATTCCGGCTATAACATACTGTCAAAATAGCAGTCTTACAGTCAGATAAATATCTTTCTTTGGAACAGAAATCAGTCCATATTTTTATGAACATCTTTCAACATAATTCTGTGTGAAGCTTTACACACCGAGGCCACAGCTCGATTAGTGCTGGTGAACTCAATGTCTAATTCATTTTATTTACAAAATCGAAAAAACACTTATGAGACAATGTTCACCTCAACACGGTACGGACGTTTTAGGCTCAAATCCTCTTAACATTCAATCAAGCATGCATGTTAAAAAGTAGCACAATCTAGTGATAGTGAAACTATGCTTCAATGATCATTGATATAAACTACGCTTCAATAATAATAGATACAAACCATGCTACAATAATCAAAGATATAAAATATGCTTCAATGATCATAGATATAAACTATGCTTCAATGATCATAGATATGTATATGAACATAGAACAAGCAGATGACAAATAGTGAAATTGGTACAGTTGGTTGAGTTTCTTCAAGAAGTCTGTCAACATGAACACTACTCAAGAAAGAAAGCTTCTCTGTTTGACCATTTTAGATTACAACACTTTGAAAGGAAATTAGCATAGTTAGAACGATTAGTTTTAAGTTAAAGAAAAGACTTTAAGGTTATTAATAAATTTGATATCTAAGGTCAATATAATTTAAAGTGATTACAGTTGCCACCTGCTTAAAAGGATTATTCCAAGGGGGTTAAGATATGGAAATGTCTATCCTTTGGTGCATCCACTCTATTGCCATAAAGGAATTCCACATCAATATGGATTTGTGATAACCTAAACCTGAAACGCCTAGAAAATAATGAGGTGAACATGGCCCAGAACGCCCTTTGCCACCCTAGTCTCCGTGACTGATTTTGAGTGTGTATTTCTTGGCAGGCCATCTATTCCTGAGGGTGTAAGGAGGCTCACCTTGAGAGAAAGACGAATGTAAGCAGAAAAGGCAAAACAATATACCAATAGATGACAGTATAAGGAAGATGCTTTTGCCATCCTTGCCCTGCCCATCCCTGACTGTAGCTGTTATGAAGCAAAACGCAATATGAAAAACAATACATCTATAAGATAACTGATAAGAGAGGAAATGTTTGACAGGTATGAGTCATTGCATATCCTTAAACTGCAAAGGAGGAAAACTGCCATGAAGTAATCTTCCATACGTAGTAAACAGCTTTGTAACTCTCTAGAAAACTGCTCTGAAATCGTATGGACTGCAAAATGTTGAAAAGACTAATTCATTTCCGAAATTACCTTAAGCTTTGGAAAATAGTCCTTCAAACATTGGCTAAAATCATTATCACCAAGAAACAAAGCTCTATAAGAAAATAGAGGAAAATGCTTAATGACAAGAATAAGAAACGCATGGCAATAACAACTACTAAAATATGTGGAATCAAACAAGAACACTACAAAGTAATGGAGTATCTATAATTGACTACTTTTTCATATATTCTAACCATTATAAAAATTGTATGGTGAACACTAAAATAAATATATTGAAGCCGGTTTGTATGGAAAAATTGATTTACCTATCAATCTCTGAGTAAAACCATTCATAACAAACCCAACTCCTTGCTTTAGATTGCTTTAGGAGGTTGTTCAAATTGCAACTGAGAGCCTGAAACATATAACAGGTACATCACCTATAGAGAGTAGAATTTGTCAAGTAAAAAACTGTTAAAGCTGTGAATTGCATAAAAAATGAAGTTAACTCCACCACAAAGCCACAATTAAGGAAATTTTGTATACATCAGTGCTTCTCAACCGGGGTGCACATGCACCCCTTGGGGTGAATTCGAGATACTAAGGGGTGAAATTTTGAACAAGGGGGAATTGGGGGTGAATTATACACAAAGGGGCGAAGTTGTGATTGGGCAGATACTTTGGTGTCAGCTGTATAATACGGGTTTCCTGTCATTTCAGATCGTTATAAATCGTGACCTACGGCTAAAATTAACAAAGCTAGTACCAAGTATAAAAACTCTTGTTGATCGACATCAAGCCCAAGGCTCGCATTGATAATTATTTGCATTTAGTACTAGCTTATTACAGACAAAAATAACACCCATTTGTTAACATACAGTATTTGTGCTTTGTTATAGTATACACCCTATTTCATTATCTCCTAGTTTTGATTTTCTGCAATATGACGATTTGTCGTGGTGGGGGTGAATAGCTGAGAATTGTTTCTTAAAAGGGTGAAGTGGATCAAAAAGGTTGAGAAGCACTGGTACAAAATGATGAAATTTCTAGTATAAATGTTCATAGACAAGATAAGGTAAGAAAACCAGAGATGATTTAATAAAATGTGTGTTACCAGCAAATATAGATCAACACACACCACTACTAGATCTATAAAATGCGCTATCTTTATACAAAATAACTGAAACATTCCTTATTACTGGGTACCAGCCTGGGAAACTTGCATTCACTCGCTGCTACACAGCAATGCCAGCTCTCCCACTCGCATTAAATATAAACCTCAATCGCACCTCAGAAGACCCTCTCGCGTTTCATGCCGTTCTTCTACGGCCGTATTCTATTCCTTTTCCCTATTGTGCACCTCCCCTAAAGCGAGGTACATTCTTTGAGATATATTGCTGTCTTTTGATTCTAAGTCATGTGATTCAATAATGGCAGCTACGAAGCAAAACTCTGGGATGCTTGTTCACAATGAATGGTTGCCAGAAGAATAGGGACAAGGCAAGGGCGAAGCCACCAAGAAATTGTTTTGATAACCACGCTCTTCACTTTGGCTATAAATGTGGTTTCGCCGTTTTTAGCGCCACAGAGGTACCAGATAAAACATGAAAATGTAGTGATATCTATGTCTCAATGAAAGACTAGTGGCAAGATGTTTTGAAAAAGGAATGGATTGGAATTGAATATTCTAGTTTGAAACAATAAAATCTTCACTAAACACAATCATCGCAGATGCAAGCTTTTACGCTCCACGGACCGATTCTCTCACTACACAAAGTGGCAATCGCTGCAACTCAGCTGACGAGTAGCACAACTTATCGAAAAGTCATACGATGTGTGCCAATGAAGCTTTCCCAAGCTAATATTTATAATACCAAAAATATGCTAGATATCTATTTGGGAACGTCAAATGATCTATGGCTAGATGCAATCTGTGCCTAAAAGTTGCAAAAGTTTCCAAAAGATCGTACGATATGTCGAAAGAAGGATAGATTCTACGACAAAGCCTCTTCCAGGGGAGGGTGTGTCATCCCCCTTCGATATGGTCTTTGGTTCAACTTTCAAAAGATCGTTGTAAATATCACCGCAGAAACACTACAAATTTTGGCTCGCAGCTCGTATATCACTCTAGATCTTCTCGTAGCTTGCACCTTACAAGGTCAAGCCGCTCGCACCCGCACGTAGGGAAATCCAAACATGTTTTCCAACCTGGGCTGGGTACAAAAATGTTTATCAGATGTAATCACATAATACATTTGTTGTGGTCGCGATGGAATCGTTTGCAAGTCTTTTGCGGTATTTCTTAAGCATGGACTTTAAACAAAAAGTATGGAATTGAAATTGTTCATGCTACGCTGTAAGTGCTCCCTTAGCACTAGCAGTATTGGTTGTCTACGATTGGTAGCTCTTCTTTACAGTATGTGGCATGTAGACATAATTATTTCCAATTAAAAAACCCTATGATTAATGGGTAATAGTAAGTTATCATTTGANAATTTTGTTCATCTTCGTTGCTTCCGAGTTGCGTTTGTTGTTTTCGCTATTTATCCTTTGTTTCTATTGCTGTTTACTGTGCACGCAGTTTGCCATAAACGAAGTAGCTTACAACGCTTAAGTTGTTTCAACTTTTCCAACCTAAGGAACGTACTCCTTGAACAGAAGCATGGGAGTCACTCTTTATATGACGTAATCATATTACAAGACTATACACCTGCTAATATCTGGCTACAATAAAAGAGCTATATGAAGTTACGAAAATAAATAACAACTATCTTGATACTAGTGCAAAGCAAAAGAAAATTGATGGAAAGTTATACCTTCATCGTTCTTTTCTCAGAAAATGTGAATATCGAGCCCTAAAATAAAATTCCATGAAAGCAACAATTCTACATTCAACTGTGAAGAAGAAATTGAAGTTGGCAAGCTATAATCTCCAAACGGTGATCTATCAAGGAATCAAAAAT
>OLMO02000273.1:258635-276696 GCA_900291935.2 Cassiopea xamachana
CAAAGCAACTTCTGGTGAAAGTTTCAAAGGAATCATTACACGGATATCAATGATAAACCATCATTAAAGAGTTGTCACGCCATATCTTCTACAACATTGCGACAATGTGCAATTCTAATTCAACAATATTTGGCTTGTCACACATGTGCATAGCATCTTGCACATTTGAGTCCGATAGCAAAATTATTGACTCATTCCTTCATGAAATGAGAATTGAAGCTTTCTGAACATGCTTGCAAAATGTTTTTCAATTATTCGCAACTATGTGCTATCAGTTTTTTCGCAAAGAAATTACACTGTTCACCACCAAAACACGCTTCTCGAAAGAATTCTCGCTACAATATTTGAAGGAATCCTTCGATGATGATTCCCTTGTTAGCCAATCAAGATTTGACGCCCTTGCTCACGAATATAGGAAGCTCATTCATCACCCTTTGATACCCAAAGGATCAAAGACATAATAGCATGTTGAGGCATGCTGCTACAAAACAACGCAAGCAATCAATGAAATAAAACGAAATGACCAAGAGTAAAAAGGATGCAGTAAAACCTCAACAAAACTTACTTTGGCAGTAATGATTGTGGTGATGGTGATAATAGTTCATCCTGGAATTCAAAGAGATAGAATTATATTCGGCATCTCTTTTTTGTAACAAAACGATTTGTTTATCATTAACTTGAATTCTGTTGATGACGGCTCACAAATGCATAAAATATCCTCGAAATTGTAAGATTCCAGTACTTCTGAGACAGTATCTTGCGCTACACGAATCAAGTCTAATTGACAAACTGATAAACATCATGATGATACACTTAGGGATTCATGCCAACAACACTTGGTAAAACTACTGTACCTCGTCATCATAAAGTTCACTTTCATCCAAAGCTTCTGCAACCTCTCGCACAGCATTCTAAAATACAAGATGCAAGTAACACCATGTCTACACTAGAGAAAATGAAACGGTTCAGTTTGGAACGATTCCATTTGGGAAGGAACTGCTCCACATTTATTGTGTAAACACGAAACGGTTCCAAATGGCTCCGGAAGTAATTACAAGGTAGGAGGAATGTGCACTCAATTATAAAATCCAATTTTCTTTGGTATTTGGCGCGTAAAATAATAAAGAAAACAAGAGAATCATCTTATATTTTCATATCCCTTCTCTTTTGGCTCCGTTCCATGTGGCTCTGCCTGTCTACACTGGAACAAAACGGAACGTTCCTAAATGCAACCGTTTCTTCAGCGGAGCCAAAAAAAAACACGGCCTATTCGTACCAATTTTGAATCCATTCAATTTGGAACCGTTTCATTTGGCTCCAGTGCAAACGGGATCTAAATGCCTCTTTGTTGACAATTCGAAGATGTAGTAAAGGGGCAGCTAGTGTTGACGCTTGTAGCATCTACTTTATACTCAGCATACAGAAAATACCCTGAGTCCAAAAAGTAAAAGTAAAGCCAATCATTGATGACATCAGTTCATTGACAAATCCAAAACTATCAATGGCAAAGACTTAATAGCTGTTGAATTTCAGACTAACCACCTGTGCAACTAATGTTTTTGCATCTAGCGTAGGCACCTATCCTGGGATAACTCTGTATGCGATTTTCACTATGATGCTGCATAGGAAGAGACGATACTTATCAGAAAATACCTGAGAAAGTCTCTCGATTTGGGGAACAACATATCAAAGCTCCTTGTTACTTCGTAAATAATACAACGTCCAACATCCCAATTAAGACACATGCCCACTCAAAGCACATACCTACTGCTTACATTAGGATGACAAGAAAACATAAATGAATAGTGTCTGACTTGGATGTCTCTCTAAGTCGCATAAGAACTATGGCTATGTTACTGTCAGGGGCGGATCCAGACTGTCACAAATGACTTGCACAAGTCATTCAACTTTTTCATTGGTAAGCTAGAATGGAGCAAAGTATATATGCAACAATTTGTGCTATAATGATTGAGTTCTAACTATGCCTCACAGGCAATGACGCATTGAAATCCTCTCTAAGACCCCTACAGTTCATTAATAAAGACTTCATAACAACAGGACAATGCTTTCAGTTTGCATGTGGACAATATTTATAAGCTTAAGCCTGGTTTCCATACATCCTTAAGATGCCGGAAGGTGCCGGCGCCATTTGCCTGTACCGTAGGGCTGGTAATGGCTGCCGTAGCCACAGGAAATTTTATGGAAACGCTCTACCAGTGGTGATTTCTACAAATTCTAACAAGGGGGGCTCTAGAAACAACCACGCCCATACTTTGGGTGTGGCCCAGCTACAACCACACCCATATTTTCAAAGATGGAGACATGATAATTTAGTTTAATACTGATATAGTATAATCCACAATAAGAGATGCATCAATAACAATATAGCAGTGCACAATTGATCATAACACTTTGGAAGCAAGGCCAATAAACTCTGAAAAGCTAGGCCAATGTAAGAATTCTAGGGGGCTGAGCCCCCAAAATGAGTAAAAATTTTAACAAGGGGGGCTCCGCCCCCCTGAGCCCCCCTAGAAATCACCCCTGCGCTCTGCTTGCCGGTAACTATGCCGGTATCTATGCAGAACTGAGTTAGCTATTGTTCTAATTTGTTATTGCTAACCAATCAAGTGCAAACCTTGTAAGCCTTGCAAGGCAAGTTAGTGCAAATCTTGCACCTAATTATCTAGAGAAAACATGGGCACCTAAGCAATTCATATTATGGCAATAAGTTGGGGTGGACTGTTAATACAATAGGGGAGTACGATTTTCTACAAAATTCTTTATTTGGAGGGGCGTTATTAAATGCAGCCTGTACCTTTAGAAAACAATGGGATATCATACACGTGTACTTCTGATCACGTGTATAGAAAGCATATAAAGAAGTAAAATTAATGTAATACATTACCAGGTCAAAAACATTTTTAACTGGAGTCTTTTTTCCGGATTCTAGGACAGGAAAAACATATGAAGGCATCAGAGAGACTAGAAACACAAAGCTGCTTTGATCAGCTGATACTGAAGAATGATTGAATGTTCACTTGAAAGAGCAGTTGTGACGCAAGCGGACTATTTCCATCTCTCCTCAAATATACGCGAGATCAAAATTCGTTAATTTGTTTATTAAAACGGCAGGTGAACACGGATAAGCGAGGTGAAAACGTATACACTTTTGCTCTGCAGAATGGGGCGTAAATATGACACACAAATGGTATGGATGCTTTAGTCTTTCAGGGGGCAGGAGGCATGCGTGCGAAACTTTCAAGAAAGCATGTAAGAAGAAGACCGAAAAGAGAAATGAGAAAGAAAATATTAGCAAGGATTTGCCACTTCAAAATTATCGTAGGGAAAGTTCTAAAGGCATTCAAAAGCAACGGCCATAAAAATTCAGTAACAAGAGGGGTATTGTCTTTATTCTATAAATGTCAGCAGTAAAATTGGTGCCAAATAGTTACAGAAAGTGGCAAGGAGGTTTCAGACTCAGGTTAAGTATTGAGCTCAATGTTAGAGTGCTGACGATTGACATGCTTTACAAATATAACACACTGTATTTCTTAGAAAAATTACATAGCTCAAACCCAGGGATGGCGCTACAGGGGGCTCTTAGGAGGGCTTGAGCCCCCAAAATTTTTGTCTAGCTCCCGTGGCCCTTTAATTCTTGAAGGTTTGTATACATTTTCGGGACTTTCATCATGAATTGCGTTTTTCTTTAGCCAACTAGAAAGGCGTTGTCTGCTAAATTGTTCTCCCTTTGCTCACTGTGGGCACATCAGCAGTCCTAGCTCCTTCGACATTTCTACCCTGGCGCCCCCCTATGCGCCACCTATGCCCAGTCCATACCTAGGCATCATGATCATCAAAAAACGACAAACATTGATGTTAAACTTTCTTAAGGGAATTCAATTTTGTCTTTGTAATAATGAGCTTCGATGGTTCTTAGTAAAAATCAGCTCAACTGTGCTTGATTACCTTTTGCTTCAACAAGCCACATTTGACAAGTATGTGTTAATGAGAACCTTTGCCACAAACGATTGGCAAACGAAAAACATAAATATTCTCCTCCCATTGGTTGCTTAAACCGTCTGAATGCAAACACGATTCACAAAGGTCTACATGATATGAACCTCACTGATCCCTAAGCAGCCAGTGATCTTGAGCTTGGTGTGCCTTAATTTATCGACAATGTTGAGCCTTTTGATTCTTGTAAAAAGAATTCTCATTGTATAAACTCAATTTTCAGTGTGTAAACCCTATTCTCAGTGTATAAACCCCATTCTCAGCGCATAAATCCCATTCTCAGAGCACAAACCCCATTCTAAAAGCAAATAATTTGCATATCCTACCTACCTACAATACATTAGAGAAGAATAACTAGCAAACTAAAGCGGTTCAAGGTGAACCATAAATATATCAGCAAAGGAAGACAGCAAAGGGGATCCCACTGATTCAACCTCGATTTCGTAGTTAAGTTGCACATTAAAACTAAAAGGATTTTGATTCGTCAAAACCGATTTTTCGCTTTACTTTGGAATTTGCAATGACTAGTTAAGCGTTCTTGCCTTTGCCACGTATCTTGGAAATTTCAACTAATTACAACGGAAAATAATTTTACCATATACTGTNTTTATCATACTAATTCTTTCTATAAAGGTAAAGGTATACATAATATTGAAAATAAATATGTTCTACGATGAATATAATTGTGGAGATTTCTTCGCTATGCCAGAAGTTGTGTAGGGTATGGAAAATACTGTTCAAACAAGAACTTGGAACCTCAGCCATGAACCCATTGCGCATGTGCCCAAAACTCAAACTCTAAACTTTGAAGAACTTTTGTCGGATGAAATTCAATAATTCAATAATTCAATTCAATAATTCAGCTCCAACAAAACTTAAAATTAACTTTGACTTCTAATCTGCAGGAGAAAGGCCTTTCTTAGAACTACAAGTTAAAAGTTTAGTCATCTGCCACATTCAGGGTGAAAAATATAGAGGTTAGGCTGCAGATATAGCAGAGAACATACTCTCAAATGCCATATAAATGTGGAGGGTGTCCTGGTAAACAGGGAGATAGGAAAACTACCGAAACAAGATCAACGGAGGAGGGCCAAAATAAACGGGGGGCGGGGTCGGAAGTTAAGAAACGGCATAAAGTGATTATAAAGCGATGGAAAGAACAAAAACAGGTTGTCATAAAGTATAAAACTAAAATATATACAGAAGCATGCTATTTTGCTCTGAACAGTGGGCGTGACTAATACTAACAAAGAATGAAAATAAGATGAGGCCGTGAAACGGGTCAATTTCCTCAAAATTAATAAAAGGGGGTACCAGTAAGGTCCAGGAGGTCGGAAAGAAATCGAAAAATTAAATCGCGGAGGGGGGCGTTTCTTAGGCAATTGAGAGTAAATGATTCTAAGGTTATGTGATTGATTTCATACAGTAGAAACCTGCCTAAAAGAATCTAGGTTTTCCTGAGTAGCTTGGATAGGTTCTTACATAATTAGTTGGTATTCTCTATCCAAGCATGTAAGGTTCTTAACAAGGCTCCTGTATACCAGTATTTCTCAAATAGTCCTGCATACCCCTTAGGGGATATGCTTTGATGCCAAGACACACATATGACTCAGGGAAGAAACTATGACCCCAGGGAAGAAACTATGACTCAGGGAAGAAGCTATTACCCCAGGGAAGAAGCATACTTGCACAATTTTTATGGATCGTGATCTTCTTTATAGTCGCTGAGGCAAGTGGGGTTGGGGGGGGGGGGTATTTTCTCTTTCCATGGTAGGGATTTGCAGAAAATAATTGAGAAGCAATGTCACATTCAGTACATGCTTACACAATAGAACTGTTTCAACATAGGAACTCTTGATAAATCTTGAAAAACACCTTTAGACTAGGATTCTTGCTTACTAATCTTTTAATTTGTTGTGTGACAGTCTCTAATCTTGAATTCTTAAACAAAATAACATGAAACCCATTACAATATTTTTTATAAGAACCAGTAAAAGTGAGGTTCCAACTGACTGTTCTTAATTTGTCCAAAAATTTGAGGCTAAATTGTCCTTAATTTGTTCTTAAACTGGTAGGGTTTAGGTGCTTCTGAAATACATCAAAAGACAATATAAAAGGCAACAATGGATGTTTTGATTGGCTGCAAGCCCATTCGCAGAATGTTATATCCGAGATTGTCTTCCTTGCATAGCAATGCTTTCTATTGGAAAAGTTAGGTTCTTCTAGTCTATGTAGCTTTCTTGTTAAATATAGTTTAATAGGTGCACTTTTACCTTGTTTTAAACAAAAACTTGGAAGTAGAATGTCTGAGTTCAACTCGCAAGTTATTCCATAATGTTGCCCCATGTATTGAATACAATCCCATACTGCACCATATTCTTCCTAACCCAGATATAATCACCACATACCGATTGTCTGATTTCATAATGCCAAATGGATGAACTTGATGAGATGAACTTATGAAAGCAGATAGATTTTATCTTATTGGTTGATTCAAAAATCCTAATTTCCAAATGCTAGTATTTCTCTTCCATGTAATGTCTCATATTTTCAAAGCTGACTTTTAGCTATCTACAACGTCTTTACATTGACAATATATCATATTACAGGAATTTTATCAATATAGGTCTTTGTTGGCAATATGTAGAACACATAGTTAGAAAATGTCCACTTTAGAACATATGGTTAGTCAATGTCCACCTTTGTGCTTCTGTTGTATCTTGTTCTTTAATAGCTCAAAATCAAGGAAAGCTATGGTAACTGAATGTTGGACTTTAATTATTCCCATAGCTCAAACCTACTTGCAAAATGGTAAAAATTAGGAGATACTGGTTGCATGCTTACATTATATTATGAAATCACGTTACGTGTATATTTTTCAAAGCCATTAAAACCTCAACAAAACTTTGAGTATACAACCTCACATTGCCTTTGGAAGACAGCTTGTAACTTCCTTTTGATATAATCTGCTGTTTTGATTAGGAAATGTTGGCACAATCCTTGTGTTACTTGAAAGAAATTATCCCAATTGGAGGCAGGACAAGGGAAATCTGGTAGGTGGGGCACACTGAAAATATGATGGGATATCTAGCATCTCTTAAGCCCCACAAATGAGCAGCCTGGGCAATTATTGTCTTTTACTATTCAAGGCTTTTCATAAAGTTGATAAGGGCCTAGTCATTTCACTTCAAATTTTATGTTGTGCTAAATGATGATTAACAGGATAACACTGGCATGTTCTCTTATGGGAGATTTTAAACCAATCAATAGGCAGCAAGATTTCAATGGCCATTGTACTAAGAGTTCTATCTTGATCAGCTTTCAGAGTTGAATTGAATTTAGTGGGACAACCTGGAATGAGCCCTGAAAGAATCTGAAAAGACCTTCCTTTCTACAATTCCAAAGCAGTCTGACAAAAAGCAAAATGATTATCTAGATATTCTATCAATCAGTTCATGCCCTGCCATAACAAAGCTCTATAGGGGTATGCATTGCAATAACAAAACTTTCCACATGGTCTTGCATCATTTATGTCTTGGAAACTATAAATAAACATATAAGAAGCCAAACTTAGCTGAAGTGGTATGTTTATTGATGGTTTCTGAAGTGGAATACAATTGAAATGGATACAAAAAGCCTTTGATCCAATACAATTGAAATGGAGCAGTTGCTTGAATTATGTATTTCCCTAATTTTCAACAAGAAGGTTTAGAATTTGTTCTAATACTGTCACTTATTATTTATTGACAGAAAATTGACTTTTAAAATATTGAAACCTTCATTTTATCAAGGATACCCAATTTGACAATTTGTTTCATTTTTGCATCCGTACTATGAGAAGTTCCAGAAGTGACACCATGTCTAGAATCATTTTTACTGCATACATAGATCAGCTTTCTTCATTAAACATCATCATATACACATTGATGATGTCATTTAGGGCAGCCCAAAAGCATATACTGCATAAAACATATTGCATATTTTTTGCTTAATGAAAACACTTGAGTGTTTAACTTTGTACAGATACGAAGAAAAGTGAATTTTGTACTTCCACTTTTCAAAAGCAATTAATCTTTTAAACTACATTTCAGTGTATCCTAAATTCAATATGAAATATCAAATTCCCTTAATGTATGATGTTGGTTTCTTGGCAGTGCCTATCTGCATATGGTATTTTTCAAATCTAGAACATTTTGTATGTGACAATATTTCACCAAAAATTAAATCAGAAAGTACCAGACAGATTTTTGTTTAAATGTCATATCAGCTTAAGAATTCACAGCACTGAACTTTTCTGAAACAAAATAATTGTATAGATGATATCTCTTTGAAACAAATAACAAAGTTCTAGCATCCTTGACAAAATCAAGAGAAGTGATGTAGATTGTTGTCCTTTTTTCATTTCTGAACTAATATAGTGATATTTTTAACATTCAGAAATCGAAAGGCAAAGATGAGGTCACATTTAAAGATTTTTTTCTCTTGAAAATATTTGAGCACTCAAGACATGCAATAGGAATACTTTATGCTACATCTGGAACAAAACTTTTTGTGTTGTGCTAAATTAAATGCCTGGCAACGAATACAAAGGTAATAACAATATAGCTGCTTGCAGAAAATTAAGCCTACATATGTCTACTTTCCAAATATGAACTTTGTAAAGACAAAATGTTAATTTGAAATTTCACCCCTAAAGGGGGCCAAGTTGTGATTGAACTATGTAGGAACAACCACGATGGAAGTAAAGTCATGATACAAATGTCAGCTTATTGACAATTCTAGAGACACTTCCATAATTTATTAAGACATTTCCATAATACGACGCTTCCATGTTTATGCTTGACATAGTCCTACAAACATTTCGGACCTAATTCCGGGGATCCATCATTACTGTAAAAACAACCAAAGAGATAGTTATTTATAGGCCTATCGAAAAATTAACGAATTCTTAACATCCGCCTAGAAGTGGTAGTCTCGCACGAACTAATGCAATTACATTGACATAAACAATATAAATACCTCTTAGGCTAATCAGTGCTCCTGCAGGATCTAAAAAACAAATATTTTTATATAAAGGAGGTTGCAAGCAATTTTGTACGCAAGGAACCGATGCGTGAATAACATTAAATGTCAGCAGTGCGAAGTTTAGAAACAGGCTGAAAATAGTACTGATATAACAGATACAATAAAGAAGTATGAAATACCATCAAATTCCTCCATGACAAGCGTTTATCTATATTTTAAATTCTTCATTTTGGGATAAGAGGCATTTTGCTGAGCTCAAATCAAGTACATCATTCTTACGCCAAGGCCTAGGTTTGAACAGAACCGCCGTAATCAATCCCATAAAGCCATTCTCCTTCGGTCTCTTCATCCGAAAAAGGACGTGCGCAACGTTACCGGAAAGGGGCGGTAGGTTAGTAACGATACGGATAAAACTGGTAAGGGGAGGCGGTTCTTTACTTGTACGCAGGCATCCTTTCAGATATGTATTTGCTAAGGATAAGGGAGAGTATTTACAAGTGATTCTATAATAGCCTCTTTTAGTTTAAGATTGAGAAATATAAAAAACAATAGGAAATTAATGCATAAAAGTTTCTTTGGCAAAGAACTATAATTTTATTATCCTGTAAAATCGTTTTCTAACTCAAATAAAGCATTGAAATTAGTATTTTTACACCCACATGAGTTTTGCAGGTCCACAGGGAACATACACGCTATTTTTAAAAGTAATCTAGCTGAATGCCTAGCTCTAAAAGTTCCTAACGTTAGACCTTGAGTTCTAGTACTAAATGTTCCTTTAATAGTTCCTTAAGTTTCTCTGGCAGTTTCACGTCATCGTCGATACCGACGGACTGCTGATGATGATGATGAAGTTTAACTGGCTATATAGTGCCATAAAAGTGGTGCAGACACAAGGAAAGACCAAAAGTTTGAATTTTGCTTTGACCTTTGGCTAGAACTCAAAACTATAAGCACAAATAAAGTAGGAAAGAAGTTTCATAAAATCATCTATGTGAGCGTTGGCTGTAAATGAATGGAAACGGCTTCCTAGTTCTTGATTATTTGCATTAATATAAACATTTTTTAATTTAAAGGATCCTTAGGTGTTCTTCCGTTAACAGTATAAGTTCTTCATATTATTCGGACGTCTACATGTATGTTCTTCAGAAAGTGGTTTCTTATAAAAAATCATGCATCTTGTTCGCAGAATTGAGGAAAAGTGTAAAATGTGCATTCGCCCGGACAAGTAGAGGGAGGTTGTCAAGTGGAAAGTGGACAGAAATAGACAAGTGAAGAAGGTGGGGGTAAAGTTGGCTGAAACGAGGCCAAATTTTGTTGAAAATAGCGTTGACGATAGTTCTGTTCAATTATCGGACGAAAGCTTACACACGAAGTAAGGCTTAGTTCATGCGTCGAATTTAATTCAAGCGGCAAGCATTTATCTTCACCATAACTGCACCATAACTGCGGTATTAGATTGATATGTCGAAGTTCAAATGTGTTGGGCAGTCAGGATTTCACGAAATAAATTGTGGAGCCAAAGTTAAACGCGCTTAAAGATGGCCCACTCAGTGAATCAATATTTGCAAATCGTCTGGG
Organism: Cassiopea xamachana; assembly: GCA_900291935.2. Lineage (NCBI taxonomy): Eukaryota > Metazoa > Cnidaria > Scyphozoa > Rhizostomeae > Cassiopeidae > Cassiopea > Cassiopea xamachana. The sequence continues at coordinate 269,253 of OLMO02000273.1, forward strand.
AAATAAAGAGAGAAATGACACGTGCGTGTAGAAAACAACAGAGAAACCAGAAACTTCTACCTTTTGCTGAGGAAGCGACAACAAATATTGATTAGTTGGCTCTTCTGCTTTTATTTGCTGCAAACTTGGGAAATGGCCCTGAATCCATTTCCTGTTCTTGCCGACGGCTGTCAAAGAATGGTGGATGGTGGCAGCATGTTTGGACCACAACATGCTTGTTAAGCATGCTTGGACAACAACCGTTTAAAGCAAGCTTTAGAGTGAGCCGAGCAACATTTGTCTACATTTTGACAAAAGCGAGAAGCAGAATCGACAAATGCTATTTGAATGAAGACCCAGTACCAACAGAATTGAGGCTGGCTGTGTCCTCATACAGCATTGGTAGAGATCATCATTTACATACAATCTCAGAACTGGTTCGACAGGAAATGTCTACTATTTTCAGCATTGATTATGAAGTTTCAACTTCAATTGTTGAGGTATCGTGGTAGGAAACTATCAAAAATCATTTCCCCCAAGGGGTGGAGAGGAAGCTCAAATAGAATACCATAACTTTATCTGGGCAAGCTGTGGATTTCCCACAAATAGCCATGGCTCAATATTACTTCAGTCAGCAAAAATATATATGCACAGATCTCAGAGAAGAACTTGCTTCTAAATACTTCCAAATCTCAAGATGGGGTAGAAATTGGTCCATTAATAGTTGGAGATGGAGCTTTCCCATTCAATACATGGCTTCTAAAGCCATTCAAAAATGCTTCCCTTTCTCCTCAGCAGAGGAATCTTAACTATCGATAGAGAAGGGCACTCATGGAAACAGAATGTGCTTTTGGTTAGTTAAAAGGGAAGTGGTGCATTTTGCTCAAAAAATGTGAGAGCAAGAAGATTCCTTTAAGATCATATGTCATGCTATTATTGTATTGCATAGTCTCTGCATAGGTATGGGTGACGTTTTACCAAGGGCATGGGACCTAGATTATGATGATTATGAAAACAAGAAACGACCTACTGAGGCAGTTAGGGAATTACTGAGCATGAAAAAGTGCAGAAAGATGCCTGATGCATCTAAGCAAGCCTCCATCATACGAAACTGTCTCAAAGATAAATTTTGGAGAGAAAAGCGAGGAGCTGGTGTCAATTAATGCTAACATTTTGTTAAGAACTGTTAGAAAAATAGAATCAGTTAATATTGTTAAGAACTCAAAACCCAGAAGTGTAATGAAGCAAATTAATGTCATTAATTAGGTCATTCTAGACATATGTAGTATGGCCATAACAAACATATAGTCAACAGCAGGAAACCCCAGAAATATTCAAACAATAACTATAGATATAAAATGTATTTACATGGACTATCAAATCTGCCTATATAAAGTGTTTTTTTCAGCTATATTACAAAGTTCATTAGTTTGAGACAGTAACCGCATAAAGAAATAAGTGGATAGAGTAAAGTTTCAGATCCAAAAATAGCAAGATTGCTAATATAAGACTTGAAATATACTTTGGGAATTTTGACAAACTGTTTGATTTATAAGGAAGATTTTGCTTTATTTGCGATGACTCAACTATAGACATTACCTGCTTCTATTTCATATTATCACTTCATGTTTTGTTGCCAGAATATTTAGCTCTTGGCATTTACCAGTTAGAATGCAGTTTTTCAACGTTATTCTGATTTGCTGACAAGCTCTCAATCCACGACTTCACAGCTGACTTTTCTGCATAATGTTTATTATTAACAGTTTGTTTTTGGCATCATGAACTGCCACTGCCAATAACATTTTGTGGATATGACTGATAAATGTTTGCCAGGGCAGTTGTTCCCAACCGCCGTGCCGCTGAATGATTATTGGTATGCCGCGAAGAGATTTCATTTTTGAATTTAGTTCAAGTGATTCAAATTTCCAATAGACAGTTGAAAGCTAGCATATCGACTTACAGACGTGGATTTTAATTTAAAACTTGGAAAGAAGATGAGAGTAGCGTCGCTTTCTGCTTTCGCTCATTACTCACACATGTGCCTGTGCATGACATAATCCGCTCTCGGTGTCATTTTCCCCTTTTCGCCGATGACTAAAGGGGTGTTTACACTGGCCGTAAAGATGCTGTGCAGCAAGTGACGTAGACACATTACTCATTGCGCACGCGTTCGTTTCATAAAGACGTAAGAGAAAATGTTCCCTAAATTATATTCTGTACGGCCTACTGCATCCGTTTAGCCATAGTTTATTTCGATACGGCATGCCGCAGACGCTGGGCAATGTGATTGGCCGACCCTCATCTAGAGCAGAATCGGAGCGTTTCGCGGATCCATCGCTGAAATGCAGTCACCGCAATTGAAATTTCCAAATGGCACATTATCATTTGTCAAACTATTTTTAAGAGAAAATAACTACACAATTTTAACTTGTAAAAAAACAGTCAGGCATCAACATTTCACTTTTTTATAGTAGTTTTTTTATCAGCCTCGAATGCCTCGAAAAATATGGCTTATCCTGTGATATATGTGTAGGAGTATGTGACGATGGGGCACCATCAATGGTTGGTTCCGTGAAAAGCTTTGCATCTCTAGTGGAAAAACAAAATCCTAATATCATGCGAACTCATTGTTTTTTACACATAGAAGTGTTATTTTCAAAGATAACACAAAATGAACTAAATGAGGTGTTGAGTCAAGTGATTGAAATGGTAAATTTCATAAAAACTAGGTCGATGAAGTAGAGAATCTTTGAGTTGCTGTGTAAGGATATGGATTCTCCTTATGTTCGTTTACTATTGCACACCGAAATAAGATGGCTATCGAAAGGAAGGATTCTATCTCGCGTAATTGAGCTTCAGAAAGAACTTTCAATTTTTTTTGAAAATGAAAAGCTTGATAGATTTTGTAAATGCCTTAAAAATGAATTGTGGATGTCCAAAATAGAGTACTTAAGTGAGAAATTTGGACAGCTCCATGGTCTAACCAGCAATATGCAAAGCAGAAATGAAAACATTCTTACAGCGACAGATAAATTAGTTGCTTTTAGGAAAAAAGTTGCAATACGGAAAAATAGATTGAAGGTAGACGATTTGGATGTGTTCCCATCAGTTCGCAAAACCTGCTTAACCGAGATGACTCTTATCATTAGTGCGCATTTGACATGTTTAGAAAATAGAATTCAAGAATATTTTCCCTCAATCAGCATTGAAGAATTTGATTGGATTCGCAATCCTTTCTTAGATTTGTTGGTCACCAATCTCTCCAATTTTCACTTATGTGAAGAGGAGGAATTAGCAAGTCTTTCCAGTGATCGTGGACTCAAACTGAAGTACACACAACTGCCATTAGACGCCTTTTGGATTTCTGTTATGGAAGAGTATCCAACTTTAAGCAAAAAAGCCATCAAAGTCTTATTACAATTTTCAACTTCCTAACTATGTGAGCTAGGATTTTCTTACCTAAGCAATATTAAGAACAAAAAATGTGAAAGACTTAAAAACAGAGAAGAAGAGTTAAGAGTATGTCTCTCTCACATTCGTCCACAAATTGCAGCAGTAGTAAAGAAGCACCAGGCACAACAGTCCCATTGACCTTCACCATTCTTATTCTATACCTGTTAGTAGATACAGTATGTTGTATTTACATGAATAACATTCCTTTTATCTGATCTTCTTTGCTTTTATTATTTTATAGCAAAATGACTTCATGAGTAGAAAATGTTCATGTTTTGTGATAGGTGTGCCGCGAAAATTTTAAGAACTCAATAGTGTGCCGCGATATAAAAAGGTTGGGAACCACTGTGCCAGGGTGTACTCGTGTTCTAAAAATTTGCTTGTGCCATATATTTGAACATGTCCAATTGTATGTTCATCAGCTCTTTCTCATGCTTTCTGGCCCTTTGATGTTCTTCCAGGAAATATTCCATTAAATTGTTACTTGCACCTGCAACAGCAAGATTGTTTATTCACTTAGCTATACTCTTCAAGATGTTATCCGTTTGCATTTTTCCTTTTCCCTTTTTTGTACGAAAAGATAAATCGATGTTCCCTTCCTTCAACTCTGTGGCTTCTTCTGCTTCTATTGTAGGAGCAAAATCACCAGAATAAATATCATCATTTTCCTCTCAGGCAAAAGATGGCATGAGTCCCTGACTTGGCTCGCAAGAGGCCTTGACTTCAAAAGCACATAAAAGCGCATTAGCCACTGGCCATGTCCTTTGCATTCAATAAAATTTTCTATTCCAGAGGCAGTCTTGCATAGCATAGCTACACGCCAGCATATTGCAATACAGTCTTTGAACTTAATACGAGTCTGCGTGAGAGAGAATGGGAAAATTTCACCTCTCTGCCAACAATGAACTCCAAGAAATACCAAAGCCTTCTCATATGCATCCTGTTTCTTTTGCGATTTGTTGTTCGTGAAAATAATCTTCCTTTTGAGGCTCTCATTTTCACAATTTATGTCAATTTCATCATCGACTACATCCTCCGGCCATTGAGCTCTGCGACTCTTCTGCATTGCCATTTCTTGCTTCTTGTGCATTTCCTGATTTGTTTTGAGAGTAGATAATATAGGTAGCGGTCCTTCATCATCGTCAATATCTTCGTTTGACATAATACATTCATTTCTACTTCGTAAATCCTGTGGTGAAGAGAGCAACTGATTTACATGGATGCATTCGTCTTCTTCAGATTCACTATCTATCGTCAGAACTTCCATTTCCTGCGAACAAGATTCCATTCAGATTCGCAACAAAATTCAGGAAACTGCCCAGCGCTTGTCGGGAATGCAATATTTAGCGATAAAAACCATTTCCCCTCAACTAGACATGCCAAGCTACAGTGTGAATATTTTTTGATAATTTTCGAACCAGGGGGTTTTCCAGGAAAACTACCGTTACGACCAATATCGGTAATATCTGAGTCCGATCAAATCAAAACATTGTGAAGGTTCAAACTCTAAGTACGACTATTAATAGTTCAAAACCAATTTCCCCTGAACTACACACGTAAAGCTACATTGGGAATATTTTTTGGCAATTTTCGATCCAAGGGGCTGTCAAGGAAAACTACGGTTACGATCACTGCCATTGGCTTGATGTCAGCACTGCGACTGGATAAGAAAAACTAATGACTACAGACAAAATGCGAAATGGACAACACTCTGGGAAACTGATTCACTGAGGGAATTCGCATCTCAAATTTTCAAACTAGAAATTCCCGCATTTTGGTCTAAAAGTCATCATCAAGAGCTCGCAAAAGTGAGCTTCTGGTTTAGCGCTATGATGGACTAGTAGAACCTAACAAGATATATTAGAGGAATCGGCCCTATTTGAAGGCAAATCAAAAACATAAATCTCAAAGATAAACCATGAAGGGCAAGTACTAGAACTTATAAACCTCACCATACTTATTATTTTACTTAACTTATAATTCATTTCTAATAGTTTATTGTGTGATGAGCATCGTCGGCAAAATATTGCGGACGTAATTTTGTACACTTCTGGAAAAGCGAGAAGTGATTCAATAATACAAATCTTGAATTAATCTTATAACTTTTTCAACTATAATTTTCAACATCTTATAAGAAAAAGTAAAAGAAGCTACTATACCTCAATTTTGATAAATTTCAGAAAAATTCAAAGAAATTATGCTGTGGTGTGAAAGCAATTATAAATACCCAAGCAAAAACATGATGCAATAAGCCTAAAAATTAATGGGGAAGTTGACATCAGATAATAAAATTATTGCAGACTCTTTCAAACTATGTTTTAAAAATGTAGCGCAAAAGATAATAGATAAACTGAGACCTACAACTAAGCACATTAGAAATTACCTAACAAACCACAACCGAATAGCTTCTTTCTCGGCCCCGTTACCCCAGGCAAAGTAAATGATAATATAGCAAATCTTGACGAAAAAAAACAAATGATGCTTATGATGTCGCTCCTAAGCTTATAAAAATGATCCACATAACAATTCCTAAGCCCTTTGCACTCACTGCAAACTCATCCTTTTCTCTTGGTGCCTTCCAAGACAAATTAAAATTTGCAAAAGCTACACCCATTCATAAAGGGAAGTCCAAGTTAGAGCTAGGTAATTATCGGCTCATATCAATCTCACATATTTTCAGTGAAATGCTTGAAACACTGATACATATTCGCACTATAAAATTTTTGGATCAAAATAAGATAATTTTTGAACATAAATATGGCTTTCAAGAAAGCAAATTTACATTCTTGGCAAATTTAGATTTACAATTATAATTAATCAACAACATTGAAAAAAGTTATTTTCCTGCAGCATATTCCTTGATTTTTTAATAGACTTTGAAACTGTGAACCACAGTATTTTGCTAAGAAAACTTCAACACTATGGTTTCAGAGGAACCATATGTTCTTGGTTTAAATCATATGTTACTAATAGAACTCAAGTTGTTACAATTAATGGCGTGAATGCGAGTGAACTTACTACCAATTGTGGTGTCCCACAAGGTAGTGTACTTGTGCCACTACTGTTCTTACTTTACATAAATGACATTTAAAAACCTTCAGAGATTCTCCAGTTTCGACTATTTGCAGACGACACAAGAATTTTATTAGCTAGCAAAAATCCTGATGTTCTAGAACAAGTTGTAAATTCTGAATTAAGAGAAGCATCTGAATGGCTTTTGGCAAATATGCTATCCCTAAATGTCTCTAAATCAAACTGCTTGCTTATTAGCTCTCGTAAAATTGATAGAAATATGAAATGAAACTTTGATAGCAGACATCTGAAAGAAGAATATTATACCAAATATCCTGGAGTAATATTTGATAATAAACTGGAAATTACACATAAAGCAAATAGAATTAAAATTATCCAATGTATTTGGTGTGCTTTAAAAGTTAAGAAATTTGGAAAAGATTTATAACAAACATCACTTTGTTAGGCAGATGAAATATTTTCTATCGAACAACTTTTGAAAAACTATGAATCTGGTTAGTTAATTATTATCATTTAATTGCTTTCAACATTTACTCCATTACTTCATGATTTTGATATTCCTTATATTTTTATTATCACTATTCTTGTTATTGTATTCTTATTTTTCTGTCTTACTTATTTCTTACTGTAGTTGTTATTCAAACTTAAAATTATAATATGAAATTACGTCAGGCTGGACACATGGCTCGATAGCTTGCCCTAAGTTTCTTCCAAGTGTCCATCAGCTAATAATGAAAAACTTTTCTCTTTGACATATGTATATTGTAACTAACTAATTTCTTGCAAAAACAATATTTTGAGTTTGAGTTTGCTTTTAGGGTATCATGGCACTAATCTACACGCTTTTTTAGAAGAAACAAACTCTCTTGCTTCAGCCTAGATGTTTCTTAATGTTTCGTCAAGTCGAACCTTAAATGTTCTAAAATTCCTAAGAATTCTTATGATAATAATAACCCACACTAGGCAACTGTGATGCAAG
>OLMO02000273.1:283902-294137 GCA_900291935.2 Cassiopea xamachana
TTAATTTTATTTTCAACTGGCGTACCAGCCTTCGTGCCGTTCAGGGTACATTTTCAGTACAGTTTATCGTGTACCGAAGATCTTGTGCGGATGTACAGGTCAGCTGTAACCTTTTACTTAAATTTTAAAATTTCACAAAGAATTTTCCGTAAGCTCTTGTCGGTGGGTGTGTCTTGTGCGCAAAAAACGATGTTAAATGCGAACATTTCTGTTTTTCAAAATTTTCTTCAAAAAAGTTTTGTCGGAAAATTTTGGATCTTGGCCCCCCCTAAAATTTTGGTCCCACGACGCCCCTGAAATAAATGCATAATTGTGGTTATAGTGCTGATGTAACAATATACAGCATGCAATGCTGCAAATACGTGTGCACCCGTGAAGTTTCCCGACACTATCCACAACATCGGGAAGGCAATATACCTTGAATACAAGGGATGAAGCAAGAATTTATGCAAAATCTCTACAGAAACAGTAGTTCTACATCCGTAAAGTAGTATTTCCCACTATTATTTTTCCTCAAATTGATGCTGCATTTGGATATACATTGTTCATTTTCATAAGATAATTTATATAGGAAGGACTTGAGACCCCAAGCTGATCTCTTCACAGTTGTTCAAACAATCTGCCCTCTATCAAGCTGTATATAGTTGATTTTGGAGAGAGGTTGTCTTCATGGCTAGGTTGGGCAATTTCTGGGACGTACTAAAATGATTTTTGATTGAGTGGTAGCTCTTCCAAGCAGTATGTGGAAAGACCTTAACAAGGTAGAGTATTATTGATATTAGTTCTGAAATCTACATACAAAATAACACCTTATTGCAAAGTTTGAGCTTGATTGCTCACATCTACAAGGTTTTATGCTGATTTGAAGTTTGTCTAAAGTGTAAGGGACAAAATAGTGGAATTTTGGGGGTCTGGGGCTTGAAAGTTTAATTGGCCGTGGTTCCCAAACCGATGGGAATATCAAAGTACAACTTTAGATTATACTTAGTGGTGTTAACTGGTGCATGCATGCCAATTTTGAAGCATACCTGAGATGGTGGGTCAGATTTCGTGCTTTTCTGTGATGAATTGGCATGGAATGACTTTAAAGTCTCCCTTGGAATGTCTTGATAATAGAAACCCACACCCTTTCTTCATATTTCCTGCAGCCCCATATGAAATAACTGATATAATAGATTTGTTTAAAACTGGCAAATCAGTAGGCTCAAATGGTATACCTTTAAAATTATTGACAATTTTCCACCTCATATTTCTTCTCCCCTGTCCCTTATCATGAATGAATCATTTCACTCTGGTATCTTTCCAAAGACATGCAGCAAGCCAAGCTCATCCCTTTTTTCAAGAAGGGTTGCTCCACGTCTGTTTCAAGCTAGAGACCAATATCTCTCTTATCCATTTTCAGTAAGATTGCAGAGAAGTTTCACTCTGCACAAAATTGTTTTGAATGACAGCATCAATATAAAAATTGACAGTCAATATGTAAAACAGGCTAAATATGGTAAGTTCCTTGCTCTCCTTTTGGATGAAAATCTCAGCTGGAAGTATCATTTAAGTGAACTTTCCAAAAATATTTCAAGAACTTGTGGTATATTTTTCAAAGTGAGGCATCTTCTACCAATTAGTGTTTGTATCTTTATATAATTCATTATTTTCCTCATTTCTCCACTGTGGAATCATTATTTAGGGCCTTACCTATGACACCCATACTAAACCAATAAATCTCCTTCAAAAGAAAGTTGTTGGGGCTATTCCATTCAAAAGTTTTACGTCTCCATCTACTCCAGTTTTTTCTGATTTTCAGATTCTTAAGCTACATGATTTATTTGATTTAACGCTTTTACTTTTGTGTATCAATCTGTCGATAAGATTTCACCTTTATTTTTTCATAATTTTTCTTTGAACCTTTGGCAGCAGTTTATTGACATGAGACATGTCCGGCTTCTGCAGGTGATATATTCATGTCTTGTAAAATACATTGCAGTATGGTTTAAGGTCTGTTAGATATGCAGGCACCAAGAGGAAAGTGCTCAGATCCAATAAAAAGAAAGTGCTGAGATCCTATAAGTGAAAAGTGCTGAGATCCAATAAAAAGAAAGTGCTTAGATCCAATAAGAGCAAAGTGCTTAGATCCAATAAGAGCAAAGTGCTGAGATCCAATAAGAGCAAAGTGCTTACATCCAATAAGAGCAAAGTGCTGAGATCCAATAAGAGCAAAGTGCTGAGATCCAATAAGAAGAGAGTGCTGAGATCCAATAAGAGCAAAGTGCTTAGATCCAATAAGAGGAAAGTGCTGAGATCCAATAAGAGGAAAGTGCTGAGATCCAATAAGAGGAAAGTGCTGAGATCCAATAAAAAGAAAGTGCTTAGATCCAATAAAAAGAAAGTGCTTAGATCCAATAAGAGCAAAGTGCTGAGATCCAATTAAAAAAAAGTGCTTAGATCCAATAAGAGGAAAGTGCTGAGATCCAATAAGAGGAAAGTGCTGAGATCCAATAAGAGCAAAGTGCTTAGATCCAATAAGAGCAAAGTGCTTAGATCCAATAAGAGGAAAGTGCTTAGATCCAATAAGAGGAAAGTGCTGAGATCCAATGAGAGGAAAGTGCTTAGATCCAATAAGAGGAAAGTGCTGAGATCCAATAAAAAGAAAATGCTGAGATCCAATAAAAAGAAAGTGCTTAGATCCAATAAGAGGAAAGTGCATAGATCCAATAAGAGGAAAGTGCTGAGATCCAATAAAAAGAAAGTGCTGAGATCCAATAAAAAGAAAGTGCTGAGATCCAATAAAAAGAAAGTGCTTAGATCCAATAAAAAGAAAGTGCTGAGATCCAATAAGAGCAAAGTGCTGAGATCCAATAAAAAGAAAGTGCTTAGATCCAATAAAAAGAAAGTGCTTAGATCCAATAAAAGGAAAGTGCTGAGATCCAATAAGAGCAAAGTGCTGAGATCCAATAAAAAGAAAGTGCTTAGATCCAATAAAAAGAAAGTGCTTAGATCCAATAAGAGGAAAGTGCTGAGATCCAATAAAAAGAAAGTGCTTAGATCCAATAAAAAGAAAGTGCTTAGATCCAATAAAAAGAAAGTGCTGAGATCCAATAAGAGCAAAGTGCTGAGATCCAATAAAAAGAAAGTGCTGAGATCCAATAAAAAGAAAGTGCTGAGATCCAATAAGAGCAAAGTGCTGAGATCCAATAAAAAGAAAGTGCTTAGATCCAATAAAAAGAAAGTGCTTAGATCCAATAAAAAGAAAGTGCTGAGATCCAATAAGAGCAAAGTGCTGAGATCCAATAAAAAGAAAGTGCTTAGATCCAATAAAAAGAAAGTGCTTAGATCCAATAAGAGGAAAGTGCTGAGATCCAATAAAAAGAAAGTGCTTAGATCCAATAAAAAGAAAGTGCTTAGATCCAATAAGAGCAAAGTGCTGAGATCCAATAAAAAGAAAGTGCTGAGATCCAATAAGAGGAACGTGCTAAGATCCAGTAAAAAGAAAGTGCTTAGATCCAGTAAGAGCAAAGTGCTGAGATCCAATAAGAGCAAAGTGCTGAGATCCAATAAGAGGAGAGTGCTGAGATCCAATAAGAGAAATTACTAAGATCCAATAAGAGGAACGTGCTAAGATCCAATAAGAGGATAGTGCTGAGATCCAGTAAGAGGAACGTGCTAAGATCCAGTAAAAGGACAGTGCTGAGATCCAATAAGAGAAAGTGCTAAGATCCAATAAGAGAAAGTACTAAGATCCAATAAGAGGAACGTGCTAAGATCCAGTAAGAGGAAAGTGCTGACATCCAATAAGAGAAAAGTGCTGACATCCAATAAGAGGAGAGTGCTGAGATCGAATAAGAGCAAAATGCTCAGCCAGTAGACAATATATTTCAGTAGCTTGAAGCAGAGATTCCTCTTTTGACTTGTAAACTGTTCTTTGTTAACTCGCTCTGAAGGTTGCCTTCTTGTCTCGCTCTGAAGGTTGCCACAAATATCGTTAACTTTGTACATCTTCCATAAGAACCTGTTCGGATGCTGCATGATGTAGTCTACATTGGGGTTTACAAGTTAGTACTTCCTCACTGCTACTTGCCATTTCCGAAGTCTTTCTTTTTGTGTTGATACATTGCCTGCTTTTGGAATGTAAATGTTTCCTGCTTGCTATTGTGACAATAGTGTCATCTGGCATTTGATTGGTCAGGGGATTATCGGTCGATGGCAACGATCAAAAAGCTCAAACCATTTGAACTTCTCATTTAGCCGATTCGGCCAAGGGCAGCCAAAGGGGAATCCACATTTGAACCTACTGCGCATACACCAACACGTGCTGCCTCGGTCGAATCATTGCATTCTTTTAAGTGGAAACCCGCCTTTAGACTCCCTTACATAATCCTAGGCTCATAGCCTTTGTTAGAGAATCATGAATCGCAGCAAAATAGCAATACAGATGTGTAGAACTCAGCTAAATAATGCAGCAAGCAAGTGGTGACACAAATGTAAAAAATTCCTTTTGTCTCTACGGTTCATAGTGTGGTTTCTGAGCAACTTCCGTTGCGCGTGCTGTCTTTAATGAAAACGTCCTTTTATCACATTCCTGGTTACATTTGCCTAATTTATGTAACGAAATTTTAAATAAATAGTAATTTGTTGTTCAAATGGTACTATAGCTATGCGTCTCTGAATGAGTACTTCAGATAGCAACCGATGGTGAAAGTCTGATCTCACGATCTAGCTCATTCCATTCAGCTAGGCAGTTGGGATAAAAGCTTGATTTGAATTTTTCAGTTCCAGCCCATATTCGTCAAATGACATCCTGATTGCAAATGGAGTCAGATTATTTATGATTTTGTAAAATAAATTATGTTGTCTACTACACCGTCTGGAATTTAGTGGCTCCCAACCAAGTTCGTTGTACAATTTCGTTCATGATGATCCCCTCTAGAAGCTTAGAGAGCTTAGGATCCAAGATAATTCCTAAGTGCTTGTGTTCATCAACTTGCCTTACTGCACGCACGTTAGTTGGCAAAGGAACTTAAACCATTTTTTCATATTACCCTTTCTTGGTAGTTGTTGCTGCATAATATCAACAAAGAACAGCTTTTGCATTCAAATGAAACTGCATGTGATCACCAGCTATATAAAGTAGGGCACATCTTAGCAGTTAACTGCAATAGAAGAAAAAAGAATGAATGTTGGTAGCAAGCCGAATCTTATTTCCTGGTTTTACCTTCTTTCTGTTTTCATGCGTACAACATCAACTGAGCGAAACAGCAGCAGCTCTAAAATGATCCACCACTTTATCAAAGTGGAGGAGAACTGCTGTTGAAAGTATCCTCTGAATAATTCCTTAATTTAGAGCCAACTTAGTTCTCGTCAGCTGGTATTTTGATTTAGCTAAGTTTTAATAGTACTTCTGTATGTAGTACTATTAAACTTTGTCACACTATATTACTTTGTCACACTGTATTAGGCACACAACCAGCCAATTTCATCTCAAGGAATAGTTCAATTTGGCACATTTACCAGTTATTGTATGCACTATGAATCTCATATGTAAAAATCTTGGAAAAAAGTAATGGTTGAACTTTTATAATTTGTCAATTGTTAGCAGGTTGCTATTATTTGTTATTGTAGGTACAAAACACAGGCCAGGAAGCAATTCCATTATGAAAGTACGCAGCAAACATGTAAGCAAACATTTATGCATCTTCTTCCCCCATTACGAAACAAGGTTTTTCTTCTGTTGAATGCAGAGGAAATCACAGATGCATTGAGTAAAAACCCGGAGAACAAATTGGAATTATGGGAAGAGTTGAAGCTGATTGCATTTACAAGAACACTAACATCAATCATTGCAACTTGTACTCTATTTATGTTCCTACAAGTGCAGATGAACATAATTGGTGGTTATANATGTACTTGGAAAATATCGATGCTTCTGATGATACAGCTGAAATTTCAGAGTTGATCAATGAACTGGAAATGGATAAGCCAATATCCAGTTTGCAAAAGGAATATTTGAATAACGTCCAATTCTTATTTGAAGATGGCATCCTGAAACTAGTAGATGATGTCAGGAAAGCTGTAAATGGTAAATACCTTAAGTTATTGAAACAATCGTTTTAGTGTACACCATTGACTCCACCTCTATTTCAGCTATTCAAGAACCTGCTAGAATGAAATCAGAAAGTCTTGGGAATGACTTTAGTAGCTGTTTAACTGAGAGAGAATTAGAAAAAGGATGAATACCTTTTATCGTCTACCCTTCTTTAGTTTATAATATAAGAGCTTCAGTTTAATGGCAACTGAAATCCAAAACATTCTGTTTCCTTTCTAGCAGGTTCACGTTTCTAGCTGAAATAGGAATGGNGAGTCTAGAAATGCAAATGTAATGCATTTCATTAAGGCTGCTGGTGTCTACATGTATAAGTATTAATAGCTTTAATGAAATGTATTATACTTAGGTGTTGGGATATAATAGCATGTTTTAGAAGAGGAATTTAGTTCCTTATTTCAGGCACTCGTATAGTATCTCCTAGAATAGTCTTTCAAAACTTTAGGGGAGAAATCTATCGCTATCCATGACTGACTGACCAAATCAAAGTTTTTAATTATTGCTTTTTTGCAAATATTCGTTAATTTGACGAATATTGACGTAGCTGTGGCATGCACGGGGTTTAACTCACTTTATTCAAAAATACCAGTATAGTTTTTTGTTCTAGTAGATGAAATTAAAGCCACCTCAGAAAGAAGGAACCATAAACCCTCGAATTAAGTATTTTTGGCCCATCGCCTATTCCCATTGCCTTGTCCTTTAGCCCTGTACCATAAACCCTCGAATTAAGTATTTCTGGCCCATCGCCTATTCCCATTGCCTTGTCCTTTAGCCCTGTCCCATCGCTTTTTCCCATCGCCTATTCCCATTGCCTTGTCCTTTAGCCCTGTCCCGTCGCTTTTTCCCATCGCTTTTTCCCATCGCCTTGTCCCATTGCCTTGTGCTCCAGTTAAAATGTTGGTGTTTCAAGACAACTCAAGGGCCACGTGTGTTGAAATTGTCGAGTGTATTCTACAAAGAGCCAAGTATTTGAAGCGTATACTGACTTTGGTTAGCTACGTTTGCTGAGTATTTGCTGAGTACATATTTGTTTCAACTGCAATCAGTATAGTTATTTTTATATCGGTTACATTAAACCAAATGCTTAACAATGGCTATTCAAATTTTGTATTGAAAAGTGCTTGAAAATGACATTCTTGCAATTAAAATTATTTCTAAGAAACCTCATTTAACAATTTAGGCTGATTGGTTTCTTAAATCAGGGTAGGTGTGGTGCCATCTGGCAAGCTACAGTGTGTTGTATGTCAGTTCTTAGTGGTGGGGTAATACTGTATCACAGGTAAAATAAGATCTGCCAATGGGCATTTTCCATGTTTTCATGAAAATTTTCTATGAGTGTTTTTTTATAATTAATTATTTTGCTGAGTAAGGATATGCATTTCTGAAAATGCTGTCTTTTTCAGAAATTGTGAAGCCACTGTCATTGAAGAGCAAGATGAACCACCTCGATGTTTCACAACTTATGTTTAGTATCTTGGACCATTTTATGATAAGTGGTGTACATGAACAGTTTTCCACAGGAATGGGTGCTACTGCAACGAACACATTTTCCAAATACATCTTGAACAATGAGCAATGCAAAAAGAAAACTATCTATTTTGATGAACAGAAATATCAGCAGATATTGTCAGAAACATTTGACATAATCGAAAATGAGGATTTCCAAACAGTATTAATGGAATGTATAAAAGAGTGCTTAGATCATACCATGCATGCGATGGGACAAAGTGTTCTCATCAAGCATTCAAGTGAGTTAAAATTTATTAATTGAAGCTGCACCGATCTCAGTTTGCCTACTGTTCATGTACCAGGTGTTTGGTACCTTCGCTTTTGGCGTTTAGGACCATTAATTTGATATTGCATGAAAAACGCTGACCGTTTTTATTGCCGAGAGCTGAAATTGAATTTTAACCTTGTGCATCTTCTTTTCTTTGCTCATTTCTGTTGTTACATACATCCATCTGTATTGCTGACATCCATCCATCTGTATTGCTGACATCTATCCATCTATACTTTCTTCGTTTCAATCTGCCAGGTACTCTTGTATGCAAGAATGTAGAAGTCTGGGACTACCCTTACAGTTGATTAACACCTAAAATCTGCAGAAGTTTGAATACTAAAAATCTACAATAGTTTGAGTGTTGTAGCAAATGTGTTAAATTAAACGTTAACTGACATTTAACACTATGGAATTCTATGAGAAATGCACTTTGACTTCGGATTACTTCCTTACCATATTGAAGCCGTTTCCACCGCTGTTTACGCGAATGAAAGTCGCATAGTTGGTTCCTTAGGACATTTCTAGAAGAATTATTTTTCTGTTGCTGATTTTTCCTTGAGGATGTTAGTTATAATTCTTCTTTTTGTATCACCCCCCAAGAGTGTCGATGATCATGTGTTTCCAAATGTGGTCGCTTCTATTTGTGGTGTTGGCCCAATTTTTAGCATTATCTAGATACGTTATCTTTTGTTTCCTTCTGGCTCTTTTTCCTTCCACGTTTCCTGTCAGCGATAGATTTACTATACTGTCTCTTCTCATTACATGCCCTAAAAGTGTCATTTTCCTTCTTTTTATTGTTTGTAATTAGTTATGGCATCTGCCTTATTGTGTCTTTCAAATGCTGTGTTTCTTGAAACGTTTGTTTACATCTATTTGTTTACATTACTTGCAGATAAAAAGACTGGATCAGATGTTCATATTGATGAGATTGAGCAAAAAATGCCTCTCGCTAAACTGATCCCCATTGTGACTAGACAAAGCAGTCATATTTTCAAGGCTGGGGAAAACGAATTTCTGAAGACTCTATTTGCAGTAGAATCAATAGGCTCATTTTCTGCAAATATTTATGAATCTTTTAGCTTGGAATAAGAGTTACTAAAAACGACAACTTGTGTCCAGTTTTTCTATTGTTGTTAGTGATGCGTATACCCATGGGCATTCTGGGTACGTCCCCAGGGGTCTCCTAGAATCTTGAAATTAGGGAGCCCAAGCTAAATTTTGAAAATCCAATTACACGCTACTGACTTAAGTCTCCTGCCGGAATAGAGTAGCAACCTCTTCAGACAAGGGTATTTCTGTTCGTGGCAAATGGCAAGGTTTGCTTTTCTAGATGGTACCCAACCATATCTTAGTAATAGTGAGAGCAAGGGGTATGTTGCCCCCAATAATTCACATAGCTTTTACATATAAGTGCTCTGAACTGTAAAATTTTTCAAGCCAGAATTTACTTCTGCCCAATCCAAACTGTAGGAAGGAGTATCATGCCACAGATATGTGACGTACAAAGATGATGAGTGTACAGCGTAAAATTTCTACGTATACAGTTTCCAAAATTTTCAAATGTGCAATAGCAACGTACTTACGTCACACTTTTGGGGTAGGTGGGTCAGCACGTTTTTCGTTATTCTCCGTGACAGTAATTTAGGGGGATGGATGGTACTTGATTCAAGCACGTGTTGTCACGTAAATAAATTGTTTTATTGAGATGTTGTGCATAATGAAGGAACTCCGACACTCAAAACACCGTCCCTGCCCCATGTTCATAATGTAGATTCGACATTTTGGATGGGACTTCTAGTGTTTTGGACATTTTAGTGCATTAGTCCTGTATGCAAATATTTATATTTAGGGGCATTCCAGTTAAATGTGATCCACTGCTGAAAGTCAAACTCTCAGAATTCCTTCATTTTTTGCTGATCAAAAGTATTCAATAAAACTAACATCTTCTGAAAATTTCAGCTTCTTTGTATGTACCATTCAGATTTTATGGCCTTGTGAAGTTTCCAAAAATCGAGACTTAGTCATTTTTTGGAAAGTTAGTGAATTCTGCAGCCATTTTCAGTATGCACTATCTCAAAGGTGAACTACAGTGGGTCTTTGAAATTACACAGGCTGAGTTTCTGTGAAAAGTAGATGAGGAAAAACTAAAAGTAAAAATATAATAATGGTCACGTGACCATTCAGGGGGTTTCAAAAATGCAAAAAAAATATCTATGCGCAACACATTTACCAAATATATAACGCAAATTTCAATGCTAAAACTGCAAGCAAAGAGGCCATCTTTATATTTTTATGAAAATAGACCAAGGAAACTACATAGACAGTGAATTTTAGTCAATTTCTATTTTTCAATTTTAATTT
>OLMO02000273.1:294237-308869 GCA_900291935.2 Cassiopea xamachana
TATAACCACCAATTATGTTCATCTGCACTTGTAGGAACATAAATAGAGTACAAGTTGCAATGATTGATGTTAGTGTTCTTGTAAATCCAATCAGCTTCAACTCTTCCCATAATTCCAATTTGTTCTCCGGGTTTTTACTCAATGCATCTGTGATTTCTTCTGCATTCAACAGAACAAAAACCTTGTTTCGTAATGGGGGAAGAAGATGCATAAATGTTTGCTTACATGTTTGCTGCGTACTTTCATAATGGAATTGCTTCCTGGCCTGTGTTTTGTACCTACAATAACAAATAATAGCAACCTGCTAACAATTGACAAATTATGAAAAGTTCAACCATTACTTTTTTCCAAGATTTTTACATATGAGATTCAGAGTGCATACAATAACTGGTAAATGTGCCAAATTGAACTATTCCTTGAGATGAAATTGGCTGGTTGTGTGCCTAATACAGTGTGACAAAGTAATATAGTGTGACAAAGTTTAATAGTACTACATACAGAAGTACTATTAAAACTTAGCTAAATCAAAATACCAGCTGACGAGAACTAAGTTGGCTCTAAATTAAGGAATTATTCAGAGGATACTTTCAACAGCAGTTCTCCTCCACTTTGATAAAGTGGTGGATCATTTTAGAGCTGCTGCTGTTTCGCTCAGTTGATGTTGTGCGCATGAAAACAGAAAGAAGGTAAAACCAGGAAATAAGATTCGGCTTGCTACCAACATTCAGTCTTTTTTCTTCTATTGCAGTTAACTGCTAAGATGTGCCCTACTTTATATAGCTGGTGATCACATGCAGTTTCATTTGAATGCAAAAGCTGTTCTTTGTTGATATTATGCAGCAACAACTACCAAGAAAGGGTAATATGAAAAAATGGGTTAAAGTTCCTTTCCCAACTAACGGGCGTGCATTAAGGCAAGTTGATGAACACAAGCACTTAGGAATTATCTTGGATCCTAAGCTCTCTAAGCTTCTAGAGGGGATCATCATGAACGAAATTGTACAACGAACTTGGTTGGGAGCCACTAAATTCCAGACCGTGGAGTAGACAACATAACTTATTTTACAAAATCATAAATAATCTGACTCCATTTGCAATCAGGATGTCATTTGACTAATATGGACTAGAACTGAAAAATTCAAATCAAGCTTTTATCCCAACTGCCTAGCTGAATGGAATGAACTAGATCGTGAGATCAGACTTTCACCATCGGTTACTATCTGAAGTACTCATTCAGAGACGCATAGCCATAGTACCATTTGAACAACAAAATACTATTTATTTAAAATTTCTTTACATAAATTAGGCAAATGTAACCAGGAATGTGATAAAAGGACATTTTCATTAAAGACAGCACGCGCAACGGAAGTTGCTCAGAAACCACACTATGAACCGTAGAGACAAAAGGAATTTTTTACATTTGTGTCACCACTTGCTTGCTGCATTATTTAGCTGAGTTCTACACGTCTGTATTGCCATTTTGCTGCGATTCATGATTCTCTAACAAAGGCTATGAGCCTAGGATTACGTAAGGGAGTCTAAAGGCGGGTTTCCACTTAAAAGAATGCAATGATTCGACCGAGGCAGCACGTGTTGATGTATGTGCAGTAGGTTCAAATGTGGATTCCCCTTTGGCTGCCCTTGGCCGAATCGGCTAAATGAGAAGTTCAAATGGTTTGAGCTTTTTGATCGTTGCCATCGACCGATAATCCCCTGACCAATCAAATGCCAGATGACACTACTGTCACAATAGCAAGCAGGAAATATTTACATTCCAAAAGCAGGCAATGTATCAACACAAAAAGAAAGACTTCGGAAATGGCAAGTAGCAGTGAGGAAGTACTAACTTGTAAACCCAAATGTAGACTACATCATGCAGCATCCGAACAGGCTCTTATGGAAGATGTACAAAGTTAACGATATTTGTGGCAACCTTCAGAGTGAGACAAGAAGGCAACCTTCAGAGCGAGTTAACAAAGAACAGTTTACAAGTCAAAAGAGGAATCTCTGCATCAAGCTACTGAAATATATTGTCTACTGGCTGAGCACTTTCCTCTTATTCAATCTCAGCACTCTCCTCTTATTGGATCTTAGCACTTTTCTCTTATTGGATCTCAGCACTTTCCTCTTACTGGATCTTAGCACGTTCCTCTTATTGGATCTTAGTACTTTCTCTTATTGGATCTTAGCACTTTCTCTTATTGGATCTCAGCACTTTCCTCTTACTGGATCTCAGCACTGTCCTTTTACTGGATCTTAGCACGTTCCTCTCACTGGATCTTAGCACGTTCCTCTTACTGGATCTTAGCACTTTCTTTTTACTGGATCTTAGCACGTTCCACTTATAGGATCTCAGCACTTTCTTTTTATTGGATCTCAGCACTTTCCTCTTGGTGCCTGCATATCTAACAGACCTTAAACCACACTGCAATGTATTTTATAAGACATGAATATATCACCTTTAGAAGCCGGACATGTCTCGTGTCAATAAACTGCTGCCAAGGTTTCAAAGAAAAATTATGAAAAAATAAAGGTGAAATCTTATCAACAGATTCATACACAAAAGTAAGAAGCTTTAAATCAAATGAATCATGCAGCTTAAGAATCTTAAAATCAGAAAAAACTGGAGTAGATGGAGACGTAAAACCTTTGAATGGAATAGCCCCAACAACTTTCTTTTGAAGGAGATATATTGGTTTAGTATGGGTGTCATAGGTAAGGCCCTAAATAATGATTCCACAGTGGAGAAATGAGGAAAATAATGAATTATATAAAGACACGAACACTGATTGGTAGATGCCTCACTTTGAAAAATATACCACAAGTTCTTGAAAGATTTTTGGAAAGTTCACTTAAATGATACTTCCAGCTGAGATTGTCATCCAAAAGGAGAGCAAGGAACTTAACATATTTAGCCTGTTGTATATATTGACTGTCAATTTTTATATTGATGCTGTCATTTAAAACAATTTTTTGCAGAGTGAAACTTCTCTGCAATCTTACTGAAAATGGATAAGAGATATTGGCCTCTAGCTTGAAGCAGTCGTGGAGCAACCCTTCTTGAAAAAAGGGATGAGCTTGGCTTGCTGCATGTCTTTGGAAAGATGCCAGACTGAAATGATTCATTCATGATAAGGGACAGGGGAGAAGAAATATGAGGTGGAAAATTGTCAATAATTTTAAAGGTATACCATTTGAGCCTACTGATTTGCCAGTTTTAAACAAATCTTTATATCAGTTATTTCATATGGGGCTGCAGGAAATATGAAGAAAGGGTGTGGGTTTCTATTATCAAGACATTCCAAGGGAGACTTTACAGTCATTCCATGCCAATTCATCACAGAAAAGCACGAAATCTAACCCACCATCTCAGGTATGCTTCAAAATTGGCATGCATGCACCAATTAACACCACTAATTATTATCTAAAGTTGAACTTTGATATTCCCATCGGTTTGGGAACCATGGCCAATTAAACGTTCAAGCCCCAGACCCCCAAAATTCCACTAATTTGTCCCTTACAATTTAGACAAACTTCAAATCAGCATAAAACCTTGTAGATGCGAGCAATCAAGCTCAAACTTTGCAATAAGGTGTTATTTTCTATGTAGATTTCAGAACTAATATCAATAATACTCTATCTTGTTAAGGTCTTTCCACATACTGCTTGGAAGAGCTACCACTCAATCAAAAATCATTTTAGTATGTCCGAGAAATTGCCCAACCTAGCCATGAAGACAACCTCTCTCCAAAATTAACTATATACAGCTTGGTAGAGGGCAGATTGTTTGAACAACTGTGAAGAGATCAGCTTCGGGTCTAAAGTCCTTCAAATATAAATTATCTTATGAAAATGAACAATGTATATCGAAATGCAGCATAAATTTGAGGAAAAATAATAGTGGGAAATACTACTTTAAGGAAGTAGAACTACTGTTTCTGTAGAGATTTTGCATAAATTCTTGCTGCATCCCTTGTATTCAAGGTATATTGCCTTCCCGATGTTGTGGATAGTGTCGGGAAACTCCATGGGTGCACAAGTATTTGCAGCATTGCATGCTGTATATTGTTACATCAGCACTATAACCACAATTATGCATTTATTTAGATTTGACTAAAAGTACAATATCGTAGCATCCCGTGAGGGCAAAGTGCATCAATTTAAATAGTACGAGTTAGTATTCTATGATAGTGTTTGAGAAAGGCAGAAAATTTTGGAGTTCTTTCTTCGTTGTGTTTTCTGACCAATTCGATCCTGAGAACTAGCGAAATCTAATGTCACTGTGGTGATATTACCGAAATATAGTGCATCTATCTTATCTAGGATGTGGACCATTGGAACCCAGCAGATATCATCCCAGTCTGGCCAATGGAATGATCTAGCAGGACCTTGAGGGTGCATGAATTTGACATGGACATCAGCCTGTTCATTATCTATTTCCATGACAGGCCCAATCCACCATATGTTCTCATACAAGCAGAAAAAACAAAGCCATTGATGTCGACATTCTCAACAGATGCTTAGTAGTAAAGGCTGTGTTGCAGGACAAATGAATTATCATCACTGAACCTCTTAGTTGCTATTGTGTGCTCACCTATTGGTATAAACTGGTGAAATGACCTGGTTCCTGGCACTGCACAGGATCCTTGAAATCTTCTTTCAAGGAGACTAGATAGGAAATAATCTTAGGTACATCTTAGATGGAAATAGTAAGGTAAAACCTTTTGCCAGTCAAACTCTATGCTGATTTGCAGATGAATTGATAGGCAAAGCCTACAATAAAGGCCTGTAGAAATTCAGCTGTACATTATTTTGACCTGTGTTTTTTTTGCATTACAACCCACAAGTAATAGAGCATATGAATATTAATAAATCAGGAGATAATGGAGACACTTCAAAAATAATAAACTCTCACTCTGAGCACAGTTAATTGGTCCAAGTACAAACTAGCTACAGGAAAATTTTGTCAAACAAACACAACCTGCATACAACTTGATATTCAAAACTTATTTTGTAGAAAGAAACTAAAGTAGTAAAAATATTCATGTTTCAGTCTTTAATTACAACTTCAGCCTCTTTGGAGCTTTATGTTAGCTATAGACTAAATTCTATCTCAAAAATAGTGCAAAGAGTTAGGAGAAGCTACTAACTGCCAATTTTTTAATAGTCTTTGACCCTATATTATTAAACTTTAGCTTTTTCTGTTGACTCTAAGCAATCATTCCATGTATGCTACAAAGTCTTTGAAATTTGAAGTATAGCCTTGTCTTTGAAGTTGACATTAGTGTGGCTCGTAAGTGCTAGGGTACATTGAATATCAGACAGGTATGTGCAGGTATATACATAATCTAGTACTATTGCTACATTCCCCACACACTAGGGTACTATAACTGCTGGCAGGGTAGGCACTAGAAGGGGGCTGGGATGGCTATTGTTCCTTATGTCTGAGCCTGCTAGCCCCATTGGGAGCAAAAGATCTTTTTATCAGAGTCACTTGAGCAGTTCTAGTACTCTGTCAATGGTGTCAGTCCCTCTTCGGAAGACTGAGCATCCTGCTGAAGTATCTAGTGCACCCCCAGATTGCTAGGAATCTTAGAGCCTTAGGAGCACACTTTTACACCTGGCCCCCTAGCACAAAGTTTCTCAGGCCACCACTGCAGAGGATAGAACAAATGAACCAGTTTGAATAAAAGCTAACAAGTAAGACAGCCAACAATGTTCTTCTCTCCAGTAAAAAAGAGCCTTTCAAAAATTGAAAGACCTGTTCTGCAAGTCTAACTTGAAGAGTGATGGAAAACGAAAGTTTACATTTCAAAGAAATGTCTATGCTTCACTTGCTGCTTGTTCAAGCCAACATTAAATGGGAGCAGATCTAGGGAAAGTCATGTAATAGCCTCTTGCCTCCATGCCAATTTCTCTTGGCAGACCAGATGGTGCAATCAGAAAAACTGTCAAAAGCAAGCTATTTGATGTTGCTTTAGCTAATCTTTTAGTTCTGACACCAGATGGGATGCCACCTCAAAGTTGGTTTATTTATTACTTCCTGGATCTTGCAGCTGAAATCAGAAGTATAAAGTATAATGTGGAGACAACTAGGGATCTTACCTAGAAGATTAAATCACATATACCAGCACAGTCTACAACAATATTTATTGTCTGTGCTACCTACAAAGAAAATAGCATTAAAGCAGGAGAGCAGGAGAAAAAAGAGGGGTCAGTGAGCATTGCATATTGATTAGCCCAGCTTTGAAACTTTCATACAACATTCAAAACTTTTTGAAAAATGTAGCAAACAAGGAAATGCTTTTCCTTCTTCTGCTAACAGCACTTACTGAGGGGAACCATCGTCTTGGCAGGAAAACGATCTTTCTTCTGGAAAAAGCCATGCACAAAGGTGACAGAGAATGATTCACATTGTTCCCTTCTATGGCAGATACCATGAGGAAGCAGATACAAACTTGATTTCCCTTGTTATTGAAGTTGGTATTCCATTTGGCAATTATGCTATGGTCAGACCCCCTTCTGGTGACATTGATGTATTAGTAATTTTTGTTGTGCATGAGTTCAATGTCATTCATATTCTTATCCATCACAGAACAGAAAAGACCAGAAAAAAAGTGGATGCCACTTCATTAGAACTTGACAAAAAGAAAAGAAATGCTTTGCTTGGATTACATGCAATCTCTGGCAATGATTGCGTTTCAGGACTTTTCAGGCAAGGAAAGGTTGGTTTTTGGAGAATGATGATGAAAAAGGCTGAATTCCTTGATGCATTTGGAGAATTCAGAACCTCTATTATGGCATCATAAAGCAAAATTCAAACATTTGAGATATTTGTGTGTTGCTTATATGGGAAACAGCAAGTAACCTATGTTAACCCATTGTGATATAAGATATTCATGCAAAGGTTTAAGAAAGATAACAACATAATAAATCTGGGCCTCCTTCCACCATGTAAATCTAGTTTGACATTACATTTGATGCAAGCCAATTACATTGCATGGATATATTAAAATGCTTGGAATTTGATTATTCATTCAACACCCACAGAGAACTCTGGATGGGATGAAAAATGCAATGTGTGATGGAGTTTTGACAGCTATCTGGACAACATTACCAAGATGCTGATGACTGACAATAATAGTTGAAGTAAGGAAGAACTGAACATCACTATGTATGATGTTATTGTCAGATTGTAAAGAAACTATAGCTATATCACATTCTGCTACACCTCCAGTTAGGGCTATGATGTAACATAAGTATGCTGCTGACTGGGGTAGATTGCTTGAGAGAATTAGTTCAAAATTTCCATCAGAATGACACCATTACCTGTCTCTACATAAAAAATTGGATATGCTTAAAGCATCAATAACCGCCTCTAGGATTTAGTTCTACATTGATTGAAACAGCTTTCTACTGTACTTGCATAGCATAGTATGATCATATGAGTTTCCTCCTACAACATGACATGCTTCTTAGTGCAAAATTGAGGCTGAAAAGGCAATCAGTATTGACAATAATTGTGAAAAATTATGTTTCTGCCCCTAGAAATCATATTTTATAAGCATTCTTTAGTCAAAAAGCTCCTAAACTGTTGTAACATGATGTAACACAAGAACTCCCATTTTGAGTGAAAATGAGATTTCACGAGCCAAAAAGAGGACGAAAGCTCCCAAATTCGCCCATATAACATCAATTGTTCAAATCAGTACCTCAAAATTGACCAAATCCACCAAATGCCATAAATATCTCCTTCGAGTGACGCTTTAGTTCAGTTTAATTTTAAATTTCCACATAACATACAAAAAATTTAATGTACATACACTAAAGCTAAGATAGCAAACTACAACATATGATAAACAATGACAAATATTACAAAGAGGGTACATAGAACTTTTTTGTATGGAGGAGAATATTTCAAGGAGGATCACTCCTAGATAAGCTAACCTACTGAGAGAGCTCCTCCTTAAGAAATTCTCCTCAATACAAATAAATTCTGTATGCCCTCTCTGTAATATTTGTCATTGTTTGTGATCTGTTTTAGTTTCCTATCTTAGCTTTAGTGTATATAATATATATATATATATATATATATATATATATATATATATATATATATATATATATATATATATAATTATTTTTATGTTGTGTGGAATTTTAAAATTAAACTGAACTTAACTTCCCCTTTCTTCCACTGGACTATAATGATTGTGTGCGCAGGCGGATGTGTAGATTAGTCATGTATCGTTTTCCACACAATGTATACATCAAACGAAAGTGCTCAGCACGCTGTTTAAGAATATGGAAAAAAAATCTACGGCTAACCATATCGTTACGAACTTATAACACAAAATACCTTCCAAAACAACGCATGTTTTACCATATTTGGGCAATTTCATAATGGCGGAAGTAAGACAACTAACGCTAACCCTAACCCTAACCCTCACCGTACGAAGAACCATAATACGCGTCCAAGGTTAGGGTTAGCGTTAGTTGTCTTACTTCCGCCATTATGAAATTGCCCAAATATGGTAAAACATGCGTTGTTTTGGAAGGTATTTTGTGTTATAAGTTCGTAACGATATGGTTAGCCGTAAATATTGTTCCATATTCTTAAACAGCGTGCTGAGTACTTTCGTTTGATGTATTAAGTGTTTGGAAAACGATACATGACTAATCTACACATCCGCGGTGTGCGCACATACTTCTGCGTAGGCAAAAATTGCGGGCGTGCAGTAAAGTTTCAAGTCTGGAATATTTCTAGCGACGGCCCTGCCTCGTTCCCTACAAAAATTCGCTATTCTCTTGTTCTCCATTACCTCTGGTAGGCCCTCACGGAAGTGCGCTGGGTACGTGAAAAATCACATATCAAAAAAGACACTTACTCTTCGATCTCCAGTTCCCGCCATTTTGAAAATTTCCATGACACATATTTATAAATCGCAAAGGCCCCTGTGGAAAATAGTCCAAGAGTAACTATCTTCTTTTTGTGCCTTTTATAAGCATCGCGTATCCAGTGTAACATTGCCCTTTCAATCCGTTCTTATCGACTGTACAGGTACTACTTTATCCAAGTACGTTGCTTTATGCAATGTCGCACCATAGAACCCTGGTTCAGTGCTCCCACGGATCGTCGGCGAATTTCACCTACATCGCTTGCGTCTTTCCCCTACTTTTCCCTATAGCATTTTTCTTAATTTTTCCCTACTATCCCCTAGTTTTCAAGAATTTCCCCTACAGTCCCTACAAAAGAATCTAAAATTGAAAAGTAACTTTATTGTTTGGAAAAATTAGAAGAAACGTAGAAGCAGACAATTTTCAAAACACAACTCTTTTGTAAAATAATGTTCTCTCAAAGCATTGTAACTGTGTGATCTGTCACCAGAAGGGCAATGCCAACAGCAGAATTAAAAAGAAGATACGACTCAATTTTGCTTTTCTTTTTAATGGAACCAAACCTAATGAGGTTACCAGTCAGTAGAAAAGGAATGTTATGACGCAGAGAAGATAGCTTTCAATGAATGAGTAGAAAAATAGTGTATCGTGACAAATGTTTCAATTGCAGTAATGTGACACACTTCACATCTGTCAGTAATATGCCACCCACAAATCTATGGCAAACATCTATCTCAGTTGATTGTCCTTGAACAATGCCGAACTAGTGTAATTGACATTGTTCCGCCCTTTCATATAATATCCAGCAACAAGCGAAGGCTCAAATTCCAAAAAGAATTCAATGAAGATAACGTGATTAACATGTTTCTTGCAAAGTCCCTACAACTTTATGGATTTTCCCCTACAATTGCGTAATTTCCCCGTAGGTTCTCCCTTCTCCCTACAAGACCCTGTTTTCCCCTACCGTAGGTAAATTCCCCTATGTGAGGGAGCACTGCCCTGGTTAGTAATTCTATCACAAACTCTTACAAACAGTCCATTGAAGTGTCTTATGTATTACATACAGTGGATCGAAGTGCGTTAGAGGTCCATGGTATCAGAGCGCAAAGATCATACATGCCAACCCTTCCGCAAAGTGCGGGAGACTCCCGTTATTTCGAATGAAAAATATCCCCCGCACGCAATTTTGAAAATGAGCTGAATCTCCCGGAATTTTAAAATTTCCCCTCCCAAATATACCTAGTGCTGTATTTACCTAATTACATGGTTACTCGAGACTACAGTTTACATTGGAAACACCTCGTACATGTTCTTACGCAGAGAATCGGTTTCCTTTTCATCTCCCACCGCTCCTTATCCTCCTTCCATTCATTGGAAACAATTCACTTCCCTTTCATAAAGCTTATTGCTAGGGAACTGCACCGCGCATATGTGGCATTTGGCAATCACAACATTCTTTAAATATGGCGGATGCAGAGGCGGGTGATGGACAACAGCCAAAGAAAAAGAAATATCTAATCAGATTTAAATCAAGAAGCGAACAATGGATTTTAGTTTATCCCTTTTTAAGAGAATCTAAAAGGGGGGAAACTTATGCTCTTTGCAGCATTTGCAATACAGATNTCGTTACGAACTTATAACACAAAATACCTTCCAAAACAACGCATGTTTTACCATATTTGGGCAATTTCATAATGGCGGAAGTAAGACAACTAACGCTAACCCTAACCCTAACCCTCACCGTACGAAGAACCATAATACGCGTCCAGGGTTAGGGTTAGCGCTAGTTTTCTTACTTCCGCCATTATGAAATTGCCCAAATATGGTAAAACATGCGTTGTTTTGGAAGGTATTTTGTGTTATAAGTTCGTAACGATATGGTTAGCCGTAAATATTGTTCCATATTCTTAAACAGCGTGCTGAGTACTTTCGTTTGATGTATTAAGTGTTTGGAAAACGATACATGACTAATCTTCTGCGTAGGCAAAAATTGCGGGCGTGCAGTAAAGTTTCAAGTCTGGAATATTTCTAGCTACGGCCCTGCCTCGTTCCCTACAAAAATTCGCTATGCTCTTGTTCTCCATTACCTCTGGTAGGCCCTCACGGAAGTGCGCTGGGTACGTGAAAAATCACATATCAAAAAAGACACTTACTCTTCGATCTCCAGTTCCCGCCATTTTGAAAATTTCCATGACACATATTTATAAATCACAAAGGCCCCTGTGGAAAATAGTCCAAGAGTAACTATCTTCTTTTTGTGCCTTGTATAAGCATCGCGTATCCAGTGTAACATTGCCCTTTCAATCCGTTCTTATCGACTGTACAGGTACTACTTTATCCAAGTACGTTGCTTTATGCAATGTTGCACCATAGAACCCTGGTTCAGTGCTCCCACGGATCGTCGGCGACTTTCACCTACATCGCTCGCGTTTTTCCCCTACTTTTCCCTATAGCATTTTTCTTAATTTTTCCCTACTTTCCCCTAGTTTTCAAGACTTTCCCCTACAATCCCTACAAAAGAATCTAAAATTGAAAAGTAATTTTATTGTTTGGAAACATTAGAAGAAACGTAGAAGCAGACAATTTTCAAAACACAACTCTTTTGTAAAATAATGTTCTCTCAAAGCATTGTAACTGTGTGCTCTGTCACCAGAAGGGCAATGCCAACAGCAGAATTGTTGAATATTGCGCTAGATAGGCCACACGATTATAGTAAACAACACTATAACGCTTCACGCGACCAACCTAGTATGGCGGCGAAACCATGGCAGAAGTTAACAAAAAGAAAATATCCATTTGTACTGCTTCCATAAACTCCAATAATGCGAAATAACAATATGCGTAAATGTGTAAGCGTTCTTCTGTGATACTTTGGCGAAAATAAACAAGCGAATTAATAGCGTTCTTGTGATTTACTCCTTACTACTTTTCTATGCGGATTAGCGAATTCTCTATGCGACTTATTGACTGACAACACCCGACAACTCCTGACAACTGCAACTCTTCACACTCTCGACTCCTCACTTTTAAACTCTCGAACACAGGGATACAAACTAGGAGGGACGGGGGTACGAAATCCAACAAGAATTAAAAAGAAGATACGACTCAATTTTGCTTTTCTTTTTAATGGAACCAAACCTAATGAGGTTACCAGTCAGTAGAATAGGAATGTTATGACGCAGAGAAGCTAGCTTTCAATGAATGAGTAGAAAAATAGTGTATCGTGACAAATGTTTCAATTGCAGTAATGTGACACACTTCACATCTGTCAGTAATATGCCACCCACAAATCTATGGCAAACATCTATCTCAGTTGATTGTCCTTGAACAATGCCGAACTAATGTAATTGACATTGTTCCGCCCTTTCATATAATATCCAGCAACAAGCGAAGGCTCAAATTCCAAAAAGAATTCAATGAAGATAACGTGATTAACATGTTTTTTGCAAATTCCCTACAACTTTATGGATTTTCCCCTACAATTGCGTAATTTCCCCGTAGGTTCTCCCTTCTCCCTACAAGACCCTGTTTTCCCCTACCGTAGGTAAATTCCCCTGTGTGTGGGAGCACTGCCCTGGTTAGCAATTCTATCACAAACTCTTACAAACAGTCCATTGAAGTGTCTTATGTACTACATACAGTGGATTGAAGTGCGTTAGAGGTCCATGGTATCAGAGCGCAAAGATCAATGATTACAGCAACATGTCTGATGTTCTAGAAGGCGTGCCCCTGAACAACATTTTCTGGGGACAAGCCATAAGACCCCTAGCCTTCTCCCCGCTTTTCTTTCACAGTAGCTACAGGCCTGATTATACCGCTTGCATGCCTCAGTTTCCAGAAACATAGGGGGCTTATTGTTTGTGTTACCTTTGCGTGGACTCAATTCAGTAACTATACCACTGACATTACGTTCTACATGGAATGAGTACATCTTGGTGTCAATCAGCGCTCAGTTGGAGTTGCATGGTTCATTAAATCAAAAGAATTGGAATAATTCAAATGAGGATTTTCATCATTGATGGACTTATCGTTGTATCCTATATTTATTACCACTGCAATGGTGTTCTTTTACCATCTGTTATCATATTGATAAATTTTACGCAGGCCAAAATTCACTTCTGCAGGGCAAAAGCCTCTGACACTCTCTGATTAAAATTACGCTAGTTACACCCCTTCTTATTTGGTTAAAAAAGCAGCTTCTTCCATCTCTGATGACGTCAACTAAACCTGTAAGCGCAAAGGGAAGGATTTCTCTTAAGTACAAGGAAACGAAGCTGAAATAGTCTGGGACTAGCCCGCTGCTCGTGAAAAGGTCCTTCCCGCAGCGCTAATCGGAAATGAGGTTTTGGCAATTTAGCAATGAGGTTTTTGGCTGTTTTTGGACACATGGAAAAAACTGACAAATTTTTGTTTTTATCGTTTTTAGAAAAGGATATTTAAAAATAATGAATTTGGAAAATATCTAGCTAATGATTGTTGTTGATAAGAAAAATCTGTAAAACAAAAATAGAAAAGTATTTTGAAATTAAAAACATTAAAGTGTAGAAAGAGTTTCCTGTGGAAATCTTCGGCCAGCATGTCTTCGGTTGACAGTCCCAGGAACACCAGACTGAAAGATGTTCACGTGAATAGTTTGCATCGATCACATGGTTTCCTTGCATTGTGATCACACATTCATCGTTTTTAGTTGAAGGGGGCCTGCACTTGTCTGTGTGTCCATAGAAAAAGACATAGAAAGCTCAACGAGAAGGTAAAGATACAAATTACACGTTATGTTCATTTTTAATTGCATTCTGTAATTTCCTATCTTTTATACGATTGTAAAGGTATTGAAGCTCCTCGTAGAGACCGGTGATACTCTAATAACCATTAAGCCTTAGAGCCTAGGCCATAGGCCTAGCCTAAAGTTGAACTATACAGAGAAACTACGCCTTGTCCTCTTCTATTGCGTTGTAACTTCAAGACTGAATTAAAACATCAATACATAGAATATAAGCATGGCACTAAACAGCACGTTTTACGTCAGAGCACAGGACATGTTACACTGCCCGGAAGGTTGATTCTGCACTATATTTGCAACCAGCTACAACGTGGAGAAGGGATTCCGGTTTCAGGCAAAGATGACAATCAGATAAGGTAGCAAGTACCTCATCTGATTGTCATATAAAATTGCTTGTAAAATTCATATTTCTAAAAATAGTATTTTATGCCTATTTTTATATAATACTAATTGAGAAACAGTTTTTTCGAGCCTACATTTGAGTCTCTACCAGTGGTGATTTCTAAAAATTGTAACAAGGGTGGCTCTACGCACAACTACGCCCATATTTTGGGTGTGGCCTAGCTACAACCACGCCCATATGTCCAAAGATGGAAACATGATAACTTAGTTTAACACTGATATAGTATAGTCAACAATAAGAAATGCCTCAATAACCATATAGCAGTGCACAGTTGATCGTAGCACTTTGGAAGCAAGGCTAATAAACTCTGAAAAGCCAAGCCAATGCAAGAGTTTTAGGGGGACTGAGCCCCCCCCCCAACATGAGCAGAAATTTTAACAAGGGGGGCTCCGCCCCCCTGATCCCCCCTAGAAATCACCCCTGGTCTCTACCATAAATATCACCATTGTTGCTTACTTATAAACATGTTTCTAGTTTCCGGTATTGCTCCCGATTGTAAACATGATTTGATGCATCCAATGACGCTTAATCGCATAATTTATGCCTGGCTA
>OLMO02000273.1:308969-324093 GCA_900291935.2 Cassiopea xamachana
ACACAAGTATGTACTCCCAAAAAGGCACATGGTCCGCTTGAACATTCGGGAAAGTTCAGGGAAGTTGGGGGGCAACTCTCTCAAAAGTTTCCCAAGCTTGTCTGCTTCTCCACTCACCTCCCTGAAATTATCTTTGAGTACAGAGTTGCACTGTAGGTCAATGAGCTCCATTTGAAGTACAGCAAAAATTTGAAATGTAGTTCTGTGCCTCTTGAAGTCTGCAAATCTGTGATCAAATTCCTCCTGTAGCTTCAAAATGGCCTCAACATATTTCTCACCACTGAATGGTGTGCCTGCATCCACGAGTGCCTTGCATGCTTGGAAATGGCAAAGGTTTGTTTGAGAGAACTGGGCTTTCCATAACATGAGTTTTGTGCAGAATGCTCTGACATTGTCATAGGCAGCACTGACAAGGTGCCCCTGGCCTTGTAGCTTCTTGTTTAGTACATTGAGCACATGTGTGGTGTCAACAAAGAAAGCTAAGTCCATGAGCCATTTGGGATCACTTAGCACAGGCCACCCCGTGCTTCTCCATGAAGTCTTTTACTTCCGCTCTCAACTCAAAAAATCTCTTCAAAGCGTTTCCCCTGCTGAGCCAACGTACCTCAGTGAAGTATAGCACATCCTCATATTCTGACTCAATTTCCTCTAAAAAGTACGGAACATTCTGTGCTTTAAGCCTCTGGATCTGATTTGGTTGATACATTTCACAAGGACAGACATCACATTGTCAAACTTCAGGCATTTGCTGCAAAGGGCCTGCTGATGGATAATGCAGTGCAGAGCTATGTCCTCCTCCACACCCTCCTCTTCCAGTTTTTTTTTGAACAAGTGCTACGAGTCCATTCTTCCTCCCTGTCATTGATGGGGCTCCATCGGTTGTTATTCCAGCAAAGCTCTTCCATTGCAAACCGGCAATTCGAATGGCATCACACAGCTGGTGAAATATTTCCTTTGCAGTCGTCTGGCCATGCATTGGAATTACTGTGAGCAACTCCTCCATCAATTCAAAGTTATCATCAACACCACGGACATATATTGCTAGCTGGGCAGTGTCTGTGATGTCTGTGGTCTCATCAAGAGCCACCGAATATGCACTGAAACACTTTGCTTTCTCACACAGTTGATCATAAATATCACTTGATAGGTCAGAAGTCCCCTCTGCCACAGTGTTGGCAGAAAGGCTGATGTTGTTGACCTGACCTTTCTTTTCTGGGCAGACAATATGTGCAGCCTGTAACATGCACTTTTTGACAAATTCACTTTCTGCGAATGGCTTTCTTGCTTTTGCAATCATCTCACTAACGATGTAGCTAGCTTCAACTGTTGCAGAGCTCTCTTTGTTTGCTTTCTTAAAGAAATGCTGTTGCCTCAGTAGATGTGTTTTAAGACTGGAAAACTGATTGGCTCTCTCATCTCCCTGGTATTTTTCGTACTCCTCAGCATGGCTAGTTGTATAATGACGTTTCAAATTGTATTCCTTGTGCACCGCAACTTTTTCAGTGCAAATAACACATGTCGGGTTGCCCCTGTGATCAACAAAGAAATATTGCACTCCCCACGTTTCCTGAAATTGTCTGTGCTCATCAACGACCTTTCTTTTCACTGCAGGCTTTGAAAGAGACATCTTTGGAGGTCTGTAATATGTGATTCCACTTGAAACCGGTCGAGCGGAAGCAGGGAAAAGCCGTCCTCACGTAAGAGACGGGGGCGTTTTATGAGTCCAAAACAGAAAACTAACTGTCGGGATTTCATCAGAAGGGTATATTTCTCGCATCAAATCACGCCAGGATTAAAATTGAATTCGAAATAATCACAGAAACTTGCCTCGCCGAAGCAGACGTGGTTTAGCTGCTGTCGTCTTCACTCAGACCGACGTACACAGCAGCTTCTCCTTTAACCAGTTGGCTGGTAGAATGAATGAATGAGCGAGGTACTGGACAGCCTGGCCGATGCCCCGCCCTCCAGGCATATACCTCACCGTGATTAGTTCATTCAGCGCCGCACACAACAAGTGTAAATCATATCAATCTTGCGGGCCGCACTTTTATTAACCTTTCATATTAAGATGGGGGCCACAAATTATCGCACCGGGGGCCGCAGTTGGCCCGCGGGCCGCGTGTCTGAGACCACTGTTCTACATGGAATGAGTACATCTTGGTGTCAATCAGCGCTCAATTGGAGTTGCATGGTTCATTAAATCAAAAGAATTGGAATAATTCAAATGAGGATTTTCATCATTGATGGACTTATCGTTGTATCCTATATTTATTACCACTGCAATGGTGTTATTTTACCATCTGTTATCATATTGCAGCGGTCGCGGCGACGGGGGGGCCGGGGGGGCCTTGGCCCCCCCACTTTTTGCTAAGATGAAATTTGCGCATGTGTATTTTACTGTTCTTCGTTAGTATGTATTTATAAATTTTTGTTCATAATTTGAGGTATAAAGGGCTGCTTTTGGGGGTATCAAAAGCTCTTTGGGACGCACAACTTTATCTGTCATCCAAGCATAGTGGGGCAGATTTCAAATTTTATCGAATTTCTGGCCCCCCCACTCAAATCCTCGCGCCGCGACCCCTGTATTGATAAATTTTACGCAGGCCAAAATTCACTTCTGCAGGGCAAAAGCCTCTGACACTCTCTGATTAAAATTACGCTAGTTACACCCCTTCTTATTTGGTTAAAAAAGCAGCTTCTTCCATCTCTGATGACGTCAACTAAACCTGTAAGCGCAAAGGGAAGGATTTCTCTTAAGTACAAGGAAACGAAGCTGAAATAGTCCGGGACTAGCCTGCTGCTTGTGAAAAGGTCCTTCCCGCAGCGCTAATCGGAAATGAGGTTTTGGCAATTTAGCAATGAGGTTTTTGGCTGTTTTTGGACACATGGAAAAAACTGAAAAATTTTTGTTTTTATCGTTTTTAGAAAAGGATATTTTAAAATAATGAAGTTGGAAAATATCCAGCTAATGATTGTTGTTGATAAGAAAAATCTGTAAAAGCAAAAATAGAAAAGTATTTTGAAATTAAAAACATTAAAGTGTAGAAAGAGTTCCCTGTGGAAATCTTCGGCCAGCATAGAGTTGACAGTCACAGCAACACCAGACTGAAAGATGTTCACGTGAATAGTTTGCATCGATCACATGGTTTCCTTGCATTGTGATCACATATTCATCGCTTTTAGTTGAAGGGGGCCTGCACTTGTCTGTGTGTCCATGGAAAAAGACATAGAAAGCTCAACGAGAGGGTAAAGATACAAATTCCACGTTATGTTCATTTTTAATTGCATTCTGTAATTTCCTATCTTTTATACGATTGTAAAGGTATTGAAGCTCCTCGTAGAGACCGGTGATACTCTAATAACCATTAAGCCTTAGAGCCTAGGCCATAGGCCTAGCCTAAAGTGGAACTATACAAAGAAACTACGCCTTGTCCTCTTCTATTGCGTTGTAACTTCAAGACTGAATTAAAACATCAATACATAGAATATAAGCATGGCACTAAACAGCACGTTTTACGTCAGAGCACAGGACATGTTACATTGCCCGGAAGGTTGATTCTGCACTACATTTGCAACCAGCTACAACGTGGAGAAGGGATTCCGGTTTCAGGCAAAGATGACAATCAGATAAGGTAGCAAGTACCTCATCTGATTGTCATATAAAATTGTTTGTAAAATTCATATTTCTAAAAATAGTATTTTATGCCTATTTTTATATAATACTAATTGAGAAACAGTTTTTTCGAGCCTACATTTGAGTCTCTACCAGTGGTGATTTCTAAAAATTTTAACAAGGGTGGCTCTACGCACAACTACGCCCATATTTTGGGTGTGGCCTAGCTACAACCACGCCCATATGTCCAAGGATGGAAACATGATAATTTAGTTTAACACTGATATAGTATAGTCAACAATAAGAAATGCCTCAGTAACCATATAGCAGTGCACAGTTGATCGTAGCACTTTGGAAGCAAGGCTAATAAACTCTGAAAAGCCAAGCCAATGCAAGAGTTTCAGGGGGACTGAGCCCCCCCCCCCAACATGAGCAGAAATGTTAACAAGGGGGGCTCCGCCCCCCTGAGCCCCCCTAGAAATCACCCCTGGTCTCTACCATAAATATCACCATTGTTGCTTACTTATAAACGTGTTTCTAGTTTCCGGTATTGCTCCCGATTGTAAACATGATTTGATGCATCCAATGACGCTTAATCGCATAATTTATGCCTGGCTACTTATTGTTGTAGGCTAGACCTGTGTCGTACCATAGGCCGCATTCCGGTAGTCGATTGTGCGAAGCTTTCTTGTTTGAGATGTCGCTCGTCAGAATTGCCGCTCGCCTGCCACTACGAACCTGTTTACAAACAGTAAATGCTACTTGTGAAAGACAAGTGCAGAAACAAGATACATTTGAAGGTATTACTACTTTCAGTAGCTACTTAATTTCCTCGGACGAACGCCACTTTTACATTATTCCAAAACGATTTCCATGTTGTCCAATGCTTAAAGAAACTGTGGCCTTACCAAAACATGTACATTCTTGTTTTCAGGGGTCTTCGATGCATACTTTTGGGATGAAAAGACGGGATTCGGAGTTAGCAGCGATGGAAGAAGAGTTTTAATTTCAAGCAAATATAAGGCCAAAAGGTGGCTTTGGCTTGCTTTTATCCTTCTTTATTTCTTTTGTTTTTCAAATCGTGTTACACTCTTTCTTTTGTTACTAAGAGCCGGTAAAATTGAGGTTCAGGCCAGCTGTTCTTACTTTTCCCGAATTTTGATGCTGAGTCTTTCTTTTTATTTCACTTATTTCATGAGGGTGGCCCTTCAGCTGTGCTGGTTTTCAAGGTGCTCTCCATAACATAAATTACAAAATAACATACAATATTTAAGATCAAATAAAGTGAGCCTAGAGCATTCCTAAAATATTTTTAAAAAATCAAACTTATTAAAATGCAAAACATGCCTAGTAACTTACATATATATTAACAATAAGAAAAAATGCTTCATTAAAAAAAATGAATAAAGGATTAAAATAACTATATGCTATATGTATTTTTTAAAGTTAGACAGGGGTGATGCCAGCTTTCCCTCAGTAGAGAGGCCATCCCAAGTTTTAGCACCTCTGAAAGAGAAACATTTTTGACTAGTTTTTGAGCTTTTTTAGGTAGTCTCAAATCAGTTAGTGTGTTTCTTAAACACCTTGAGGTTAGCTGGGATGCTCTGGTGAACATATTACACATATATTGAAGGACTAATTCATGGAGGGATTTATAAACCATGATATTAGTCTCACTAGTGATTAGCTGATCTATGGTCTTCCATTCAAGTTCTTTACTGAGTGGCTGGCAAGGGGTGTCAAAGCTACTACCTGTTGCAATTCTGGTTGCATGATGTTGCAACTTCTGCAACTGAGTATTCACAGTGA
Source organism: Cassiopea xamachana (assembly GCA_900291935.2). Classification (NCBI taxonomy): domain Eukaryota; kingdom Metazoa; phylum Cnidaria; class Scyphozoa; order Rhizostomeae; family Cassiopeidae; genus Cassiopea; species Cassiopea xamachana. Next base: position 314,392 of record OLMO02000273.1, read on the forward strand.
CACTGGAACACCCCCAAACTAAAAAGCAGTAGCAAAAAAATGTGGTTCAATAATCCCTGTGTACAAAGTCTTAAGTTTCTCTTCTGGTAGAAAGGGCTTGGCTTGACTTAAAAACCCAACTGTTTTCAAGACCTTAGATGTGGTTACCTTAAAATGCTCCTTCCAATCCAGGGAATTGTCTTTCTGTACACCAAGATATTTAGTTTTTGAACAACCTCAAGCTCATCTACCTGAATCTCTAACCTTAAAGATTCATTTTTGCCTTTTAGGGCTTTTAGCTTAGGTTTTGTGGAAATAAGCATGGAGTGGGCTTTCATGACACTGAGCGAAAGCTTGTTGCCTTTTAACCAGCTATCAACATGTGTAAGATCTTTGTTGATGGCCTCATTTAGCAGAGAGATATTGCTTGACTGATGGTAAAGGCATGTATCATCAGCAAACATGGACATCCTTGAAGGAGGGCAAAATTTAGATCATTGATGTAAATAAGAAATAAAAGAGGTCCAAGACATGAGCCCTGAGGTAAACCAATCTGCATTTCCAGTAATGAGGAGTCAACACCATTAACCCTAGTAAATTGCTTACTGTTGGAGATGTAGGATCTAAACCAAGCTAAGTCCTGATCTTGAATACCAAAGTACTCCAGCTTTTGGCAAAGGATTTCATGGTCAAGAGTGTCTAAAGCATTTTCAGGTCAATGAAGACTATCCCTATTAGCTTTCCTAGATCCACCCCCATTATACCAGTCATCAGTGCTCTTAACTAAACTTGTTACTGTAGAGTGAAGGTGCAGAAACCCTGATTGCTCAGAAGAGAAATAACTATTATAATTCATATTTTGGTAGAGTTGGTTGGCGATAACCAACTATACCAACACATGAATGATAATGGTTACCACTACACCACTATTCCAGCACATGAATGATATTGATAATTTCTCTTAATTTGTTCTTAAATTGGTTGCATGTAGGCCATTTAGAAATACATAGAAAGACAATATACAAGACAACACTGGATGTTTTGATTGATTGAAAGCTAAATGTTATAGCTAGAATATACTCTCATGCATATTGGTGTTCTTTATTGACAAAAGTTTATAAACAATTCTGAATAGATAAAGTTATCACAGTATCTAGTTTTGCTAGGAGCAACATATTTGTGAAAATCAAAGGAAAAAGTATCAAGGCTGTCAATTCTCCTCAGGTTAACAAGGAATGAACATTTCATGCCCATTCATTAGTGGAAAGCTCCTGCATCCTTTTCCAGATATACATTTTACAACAAAGCTTCAGGCTCAGCTCTGTTCTTAATTTGTTCTTAATCTTTTAACAAATTTCAGGCTTGTATTCTTATCAAATTGTTCTTATAGAAAAAGAGGGCAGTTGTACAGCCCACCTCTCATTGTGATTTAGTGACTATTGGAGGATGAGAATTCCTTTAGTGCAGTCAAAATAATTTCAAACTTGATTGGTTGCCTATTCATCATATCTATTCCTATTTCCCTCAGGGATCCATCTTCTGAAGATGAATTGTGGCAGGAAATCATTGAGCCAACATCTTTATTGGATCACAGTGGATTGCGAGATGAACTACAAATGCGTATTTTGTCTTATGACAGCGATGTTCTTCTGCAAGATATAGGTAAATTGTCACCTTTAAGCCTTCAGCTGTGTCTTGGCTCTTTCTATCAGCATGTATATGTGTGTATGAGGGGGGGGGGGCTGTTTTGCAGCAATTCTATCATGACCAAAATGAAGGTCACAGGAGATACTATGATGAATGGTATGCTGAATCCACTGCACCATGACCAATTTTCTTGCATTATTGAACACATTAGGGGGGGGGGGCAAAATTTCCAAATGCTCTCCATAAGGACATCACTGCCTTTAAGATCAAATGTTTTAGCGTGTTTGATAGAAACAATCAGTCCCCTATAGGAAGCTATTGCTTACCACAGTTACTACTGTACATAGTCAAGTTTACCAAATATAGTTAACTTTTGTGTAATTATGCCAAACCAGTAAACATGTAATTTTCTGATATCTTCATCATGAGCAGCTTTTATTTGTACCAGTTAATCCTAATTTGTAATTTTCATTTCACATTCATACTCTTCATTGCTATAATGTAGTATAGTGGGCTCCAAACTATGGCCTGTGGGATGGAAATGGCCTGCAAGGCCTTCTCATTTGGCCAGGAAAGACCTTTCTTTCAACAGAATATCTAGACCAGTGTACATGCTTCCTTATTTTGGTTCATTTTTACTTTGGATTTTGGGTGTGTACTCACACAACCACATGCTTAATAGCTGCTGTGGCCCTTGGGCTGGGGGCCCCTGGTCTAGTATGATAGAAATTTTTAGCTCTGAAAGTTGATTGTCTTTGACAATTTTTTAAATTTTCATGCCCTAGATCAAACAGCTACACAAAATGTACCAATTTTTAAAGGAGACATTCAGTTAAATGTACACACAGATGGTACACCACCAAGTGGAGAGACAGCTGGTTTTGGTGGAGGATCACAAACTGTGACTGCATAAAGCTGTATTTTCTCCAATTCTTGCCCTCCAAAGCTTTGGCTAGTGTGTATAGGACTTTTAAAGCCTTCTGAGATGGGATGTATTTTGAAAATCCAGTTTTGAAAAGTATTGCCAACCATTGCTATGTTATCCAAGAACAACAAAGCTTTTTGATATCTTATGCAGATTGATATTTTGTATACAGTAAGTAAAAGGGATCACTGTAAATATGTTAATATTTTACTAGAATTGTATTGTGTGTAGCATTCTACTATGCAGTAAATTTTGTTTGTATAAATGAATTTTTAATTTCTCCCATAGCGCAGGTTTTTGTTTCAACATTTTACTGCCTAGTCTAGGTAAGTCTAGGTATTTTACTTGTTTTGGCAATTACTATGATTATTAATAAGTCTAGGTCTAGGTACTTTACTATACCTTGTAGATGTTTGCATGGCATCATGCCTACACTCAGCTATTTAATGTTTACTTTTTCATAGTCCTTAACATAAACACATTAATACTCAAGACTAAATTTAATCCTTCTAAGTATGCCTACTGTCACCCATTTTGCAGTGAGAAGTTGGTACATTCATCTGGAGGCACAACTAATTTAGCTAAAGAAGAAATCAACTTGTATGTAGCTGCTCTCTATGCCTTAGATTGGAGCTGGTACATAATTGGCATGCTTAGATGCTCATAATTGGATCAAACTTTGAGCTGTCTAAAATACTTCAATTTCCACCCCAATTTATATAGGACCCCTAAAACTTATTAGTTTTTGCATATGCACAAAGCAGATATTTTGAGCAAATCTTCTTGTCTGTTAGCAGTATTTTGTGCTGTTTGCATATTCACAACTGTAGATTCCTGATATATGAACATAGAGTGCTTCTTGACAGTATTATCTTTGATTTCAAAACATTTCTTTCCCCCCACTTATTCCAACCCCCCTCCACATATTAAATTCTCCTAATGTTTCTAACCCTATGCTAGTTCCAAACCTCATCCTAACAATTAGGAACTTCAAAGTAGTCAGAAACTTTTTGTAGTTATATAAAGTCATGGAGAAGTTATTGAATTCTGAATTTCAAGCTTTGAAGTTTTCAAAACACACTCTTTATTTAAATTTTTCTGAGTCTACCCAGGCATGTAGGTGTATAGAGCACAGAAGGGCAAGACCCCACCAAGTCATAATGGTAGCATGATGTTTCCCCTCCAACAGAAGTACTCAAGTGCCAAATAAACGGGGGAGTCTCAATATACAGGGAGGTTGGAAAAAGTTCTGACTATTAATAAACTGGGGGTTAAAGTAAAAGGGGGTCATAATTTGATAATACATTTTCAAATTATGACCCCATTTTATTTTAATTAATAAGTAGGGGGTCCTAATATGGTATGGGGGTGGGAAAAATGTAAAACTTAACAAGTGGGGGGATAGATGTTACTAAATACTAGAATAAATGTTTTGCCCTAAGGTGATGATAAAGGTAGGTTTTGCCTGCAGGATCCACTGAGTGCATCCTCACAAAAGTGGCAGAAACATGGAAACAATCAGTTAACAATGGTCTTATTGTCGTCATAATGTTTATAGACATTCAAAACGTCTTTTATATATTACCACATTATATCCCATCACTCAGATCACAAGGAACGGAGACTTCTGGAAGTTTAAAGCCCGTAATTGTGAACTATCTTAGAAACAAGACCTGAATATGGTGAGATCAATTGAGGTAGCATCTCCACAGAACTTGCAAGGTGTGGGGTACTCCAAGGGTCCTTCTTGGACCCTAAGCTTTATAATTTATCTGTTAATGACCTGCCCCTCTGCAATTACTCATGGTGAAAAGTACCTCATTGTAGATGATATAACTGTATATTGCACAGGCACAATGTCTTTTTGAGCGTTGTAAACACATTGAGCAACATGTTGATTGAGATACATAGTTGGTGCTTACACAACAAGTTGAGAGTATCCAAGGAAATGTAGGACTATGTTCACAATGAAGCCTCCCTTCATGGGACCAGTGAAACTTATATTGTATAGAGAACATCATATAAAGATAATCCAATAATCAACTAGTCTTGGATTAAGAACTGATTACGAATTGAAAAGAAGTTAGATTGGAAACCGCGAGTGCAAACGCATGCAACATCCTTTCAGCAAAACTGAGCACATTAAAATGAAATGACTAGCTTCGAAGGTCTTAGAGAATGAATGAATGACTAACCAATGAAAATTCCCAAAAACTTGCATTCCAGTGTGGGGGAAACTTATATACAATATACCTTCAACTTTAAGCAATGAAGAGAGCTTTATAAAAGCAAATTGACAGCCAATCTCTTACCCATACAAATGTATTAGTGCATCAAGTGTATCACGGAACAACTGATAAGTTAATTGCCAAAATGTTCCTTAGGAGAGACCCAGAGAAACAGCACAGGAAATAAAATGCAATTTGAAGTGAAATGATATAATACATTAACCGGGAGAAACAGATTCATATATAAAGCAAAAGGTAATTGGATGGAAGAAAGGTCGCTGAAATAGCTCAAGACTTGCAAAATAGCAGTAAACCCTGTGTACCAAGCAATAAGCTTCTTACTTTTCGAAGGATTAGCAGGCTTTTTATCTAAGCAAAGAGAGTACTTTGCATATTATTAGTAAATACTATGCAATTATTTATATTTTACTTATCGCTAGTTTTAATTAAAAATAAAAAATATGTGTATGTAGGATACTGGACACAGGGACGTCAAGAATTTTAGAGGTCCTGGACTAAATAAGATAAATGAAATCCCTGGAAGCGAAGTGGGGAGTCTGGGTATCAACCTCAGAATATTGCTGCTGGCCTAACTGCATGAGACCTCTAGATCTTGGGCTGTTTGCTGTATACGGGTGAATTTAACCCTCTAAAATTGTGGCGCACGTGCGTTGCAGCTAACCTCAAGATCATGACATGAAAGTCACTGGTTTTATTATATATTTTCTAATAAACAGCAACAGCCCTTAGAAAGCGTGATTGTTCTCCTAGTTTCGTTCTTATCTCAATCTCGTCACTTTCACGTCCCTTTCAATAAATTTCCTTCTGCAGACTTAGCTAAAGGGGTCAGATTCACAACACACTCCAACCCCATTTGAGTCTCATGAAGACAAATGTTATCAGTTACCTACTAAGCTTCCCTTTTCATCTGCTAAGAGTCCTTTAACTTCTTTCTTTCAGTCTCTTTCACAAGACAGCTATAGAGAGTAGAGCTGTTGCACTGCTCCTTCGGGTTTGATTTATTTGGTTCCAGTCGAGCAGCTCGAATGAGTCAATCTGTACTTTTAATCAACTCTTTCACTATTCCTATGCTTCAACATCTACTGATCTTTTGCTCTTCCTTTATTTGAACGAAATATTCGATGTTTGTGCTGATTTCACCCACCCCCCTTACAGTGCTATAGATCATGACGCTATCTTGGTCTTTTTAAATATTCGCTTGCCCTTCCCTTGCTAAGGTTGCCTTTAGATTTATCTAAACACCTGGCTCTGAGATCTTTATTCCCTAAGGGTACAAAATCTTCTTCACAAAGTGCAAACCCATTCAACATTGTGATTGGTGTCAATGTTAGAAGCTGCATGCCTTCTTCTAAGTAACTCTACGTTTTATTTCTTTTAGCTCTTGGATTTTCAGGTTTACGGTTCCAATTACTTCGAATAATGTTTACTTCACTAATCATACTATAAGCTCGTACTGTCTACCACATTCTCCCATAATGGCTTCTTGCTAAGATTGAATTGCCACTCGATATTTCTTCAACTCTTACCTGTAAAAAACTTATTTATATCGCGAGCTAGGGTAATTGAATCCAATCTTTCTTGTAAAAATGTTTCGTTTTGCAATGATGGTCCATCCTCTAAGCAGTTGTTCAATGATGATGAAATGCTATTCCCCTTTGTAGAATCATAGCACACTACTCTTACTTTTGCACTCTCTACTGCTTCCCTCACAGCAGGCTTGTAACACATGTAGAACAATAGAACACTGATGCTTATTTTCAAGACTGACTAAATCAATTCAAGTTACCTTTTAAGCATGCAGGATACGAAATGGTGTTAATTACTGTACACATTGAGAACCAACAGGCTTAGTAAGGCATAGGGTGCAACAAGTCCCTTTGACCTAGAACCTTATTAATGCTACACCTTCCCTCCCTTTCTGGTGATAGGAGTAATTAATGTGTTACAATATCTCCATCTCGAATAGGAAGGTTCACTACTTGACCAAGATTCCGAGGTCTTACATTTTGTGCTTGCTCAGCTCTAGTTTCATCTCCACCTGTGGCTTCATGTTGCACTTCAGATATTTCTGGGCTGTCTAGGGTGGGGCAGACTACAGTCCCTTTTAAATTGGGCATGGCGGAGACATTCAAATTACTTTGGCGCACAACCAGTTCTTTGCCTTCCTAGGACTTACTCTTATAGTTAACCCCTGTTCTAGAAGCAACAGTATACGGCCCAACCAACTTTCTCCCAAACTTCAACTTTTTAGGTCGCCAAAGCCAAACGATACTCTGTGGCTCAATGGGGGTCCAAGTCCCCTTTCCCTGGTCATGGAACTGTTTTTGTTTTGCTTTTGCTTCTAATTGCACCTGCTGAGCTATGGGTTGAGAACTACGAATTGACTGTCTAACTGCTTGCACACAATCTGATTGACTTCTAGGGTCCCTCAGGGGCACACCCAAGTGTATCTCGAGTGGGATACGAGCTACTCTACCAAACACAAGCTCGTGGGGAGAATACTGTTAATTCATGACGGCTAGTATTATAAGCAAAGACAGCTTGTTCAATATGAAGATCCCAAGTATGAGGGTGCTCAGAAACAAAGGTTGACAAGATCTCTTGCAGTGTCCTATTTTGTCTCTCAATCTGCCCATCGCCCAGGGGATGATATGATGTGGTTCTGGTTTTCTGAATACCCATGAGGTCACATATACTTTTGATCAAATTGCTTTCGAAATTGGTGCCCTGGTCAGAATAAGAATTTGTGGGGTCCCAAGCGAGAGAATAACCTTGAAATTGAAATATTGGCAACAGTCTGTGCTTTCTGATCTTGCGTTGGGAATGCTTCACACCATTTGGTAAAATGACCACCAACTACTAGTGTGTGCTTATGTCCCTGGCTTTTTCAGGGAGAGGCTCACTAATTGCCATGGGCTGAAGTGGGGCTTGTCTTTTAGTATAAGAGGTCTTACTTTCACTACATTCCTTGCATGAACTTATATATGACTGAACAGAAGATTTCACGTGTGGTCAATAGAAGCGTTCTTTTGCCCTACCCAATGTCCTGGTAAGTCCCATATGCCCTCCTGATGGTCCTGAGTGCACTGTCTCCACCACCTGACTAACCAAATGCTGTGGAACTAAAATTACTCGCTTAGGGGGCCCTTGGAAACAGATGTATACCGCACAATGAGGCCATCAATAAGGTGCACTTCATCCCAACAATTCCAATAGGATCGTAATTGAGAATCAAATTTCCATGCAAAATAGGGAGGCTTTGGCATTCAATTAGACTTAAATTGGTGATATAGCTGAAGGGATCTATCTGTCTGTTGTTCCTTATGAAGATTTAATACTGAGGTTATCTGCACAAAGCAGGCAGCATTATTTTTCAAAGGGGTAGGGCTTGGAGGCTTAATTGATGACGAGGGGCAAAGCCTAGATAGGGCATTAGCATTGGCATTTTCATTTCCTGCTCTATGCTGGGCAGTAAAAGAAAACTCTTACAATTCCATGATCCTACGTGCAATTCTACCTTTAGGCTCTAAGGAATGAAGCCAAGTAAAGGCTCTATTGTCAGTTATCAATTGAAAGGGTTTGCCTAGAAGGTAAACTCGAAAATTTTGGCTAGCAAAAACAATTGCTAAAGCTTCTTCCTCCATGGCAGAATAATGCTTCTCCCGATCACTAAGAGTCCTAGTAGCGTAGGCTATCACATGCTCATTACCCTGAGAGTCCTTCTGTGCAAGGACAGCCCCTAGTCCACAATCTGAAGCATCTGTCTGCAGGACAAATTCCTTGTCTAATTGAGGGTATGACAAAACTTGGGCAGAACATAAGTGCCGTTTAGCGTAGAAAAAGCACTTTGTTGAGGTGTAGCCCAAACGAAGTCAGATCCCTTTTATGTTGGGTCTGTCAAGGGGTCAAAGTGTATGAAATCCACATGTTTCAAATAGGTTATAAACAGGGAAATCTATAGCTGAATAGCAGATTATTTAACGAAAGGTGCTAGTGGCTCCAATAGGATGAGAATCGGGAAGGCGAAGAAGATACACAGAGCGTTATGTTCTAAATTTTGGACTTTAATGAAGTGATTTCTATCCATTCATTCTAATAAGCATATAACATTCATCCAATATTGGTTCTGGCGTGAGCTTCTTTATCTCCAATTATTAGCAAAATTTCTGCAGTTTTTTGCAAAAGAACAATAGAACATTAAAGTACAGCGCTCGCATAGCGTGGTGAGCTGTCTCGTTAAAGTTGGGGGGGCAAGTCCATTAAGCCGCCCCTTCTTAGGTGGAGAGACAAGTGGCTAGAAAGTCAAAAGATTGAGACGTTATGAATGCTCTGGATGCATAAATGCAATTTTTATAGCTTTGGGGTGGATTTAGGAACACTTCAATACAATGGTATATTATTGTTATAGTAATGGCAAAATATAGAAGGTTCTGAAGAAAGAATGCATTTGCCCAACACATTCGATGCATTTGCCCAACACATACGACATTCTCTCGTACACAGTTGAAGACACACCATGGTTGTGCCCGGAGGAAAGTTTTCCAATTTTAAGGTCCCCATATGTTTGGAAAATGCAGTTTTTTGATCGTTTATTGAGAAAGGGAAGTGCAAAAAAGAGAGCACTCTAGCTAGTCTTTGAAATAGAAATCACATCAGGTGATTCCTGAATAATAACTCTAATACTTGAAAAACTGTACGCTGAGACTGCTGATGAAAGGTAAAAGGTAAAGATAGTTCCGTATATTTTTCGTACGTAGAAGAGTGCCTGCTTGAGAGGACACTTATCCTGAGCCATTGGCATGTGAGGTAGGGTGGTCAGTTCCTTTATCCCCCCAGCGTTGCCACCAGGTACCCATTTGCTGCTGGGTGAACAGTGAGCGAGCATTCAGTCAGGGCATCGAG
>OLMO02000273.1:360876-372067 GCA_900291935.2 Cassiopea xamachana
CTCCAACTGAAAACTACTTTTCTCAGCCTTAAGGTCAAATAGAAATAACTTCCCAGTAATTTTGAAAATTTGTTCACAAACATTGAAATATTCCTTCCACAATTCTTTTCTTTCGTTAATTGAGTTTACTGTTGAAGTACTTCCAAATTCCACTATGTTCTTTCCTATCGGCATTTTATCCTTTTCTGAAAAATTGCTGCAAAACTTTGATATGAAATCATGTTCCAGCTGTGTTGCAAATTTGTTTGCAAATTTTACGAGTAGTTTATCTTCCTCTTGAGAAAACTTCACTGAGTTCCCATTATGTTTGAAATTGAACCCACTGCAACTACATCTAGTATCTGTACTACTACTTGTCGTATTACTACTTGTCGTATTACTACTAGTCGTATTACTACTTACTGTATTACTTCTTAACTCTAAGACTTCAAGCTGATCGGTATAGAGACCTGCTTCTTCTCTGTGTTGATTTTTATGCTGCTCCTCCTTAGCTTCCACATTTTCTAATTTGGCTGACTTCATCCTTCTCAATAGTTTCTTATCACATTTACTTTGGATGTTGCAATTGGTAATTGTTTCATTGTCAACATCAACGGTATGGGCAAAGCTGTCCTGCATATTGTTTAGTCCCCCATCAATTTTGTCTTTCATATCAATAAGCATCAAGCTGCTGCCCTCATTTGCGTGCTGATCAGGTAAGCTCTGTGCAATATCTATTCCATTTTTGCTATGTTTTTTAGTTTCATCCGTCCTAGCAGTAGGCCTTTCTGTGAATACTTCCTCCATTGACCAAAGCTCTTCCTCTTTCCTGGTAGGCTGTTGTTCTCGATTTGCTTTAATAGCCTCACTCTCGTGTGAGTCTTTTTCAACACATTGCTGTGCTTTTGAGGCCTTGATGTTTTCCCTACAAAAATAGTCTTGTCCCAGTATTGTTTCAAACTCCAATCCTATGCTAGGATTCTCATCTGTGCATTTTGCTTGGCTGTCACCAAGTTCAATTAGAATGAACGAACCACGATGTTCTAGATTAATCTTGGTTCTGACTTCGTGAGGTGTTTTGGGATTTTCAACTGTATTTAAGTTTATAAAATCGATAGAATTCCCTGTTTGTGTCTCAGAGAGACTTTTGTCCTCAAATAAACAAAATCCCTGGCCCGCCTTAATTCCACTTGTGGTATAATTTGATTCAAGCGACTCTGCGTGTTCCATTTTAATGATATCATAATCAGATGCCACCTCATCACAAACGCTCTCCTTCTCAATCCCATTAGGCCAGTTTTCATTTGCTTTGTCATCTCCTTCACAGACACACTCTCTTGACAATTCATTGCTATTACTTGCAGCTTCTCTTTCAAACTTTACTCCTTCAGTTTGTATCATACCGTAAGTAGGGCTCACAATAGCTGAATTAGCCAACAACCTTTCCTTGTCAAAAATTGCCTTCTTCCTCATGGGATCCGTGCTTTGCTGTATTTTTAGACCTTGACATGTATTGAGGTGAGTTCTATTTTGATTGTTTGAAACATCAGTAGGATAGCAATTCTGGTCCGCAAAACCTGATATTATTTCCATACCGTTTTCCTCTATTTTGCCGTCATCTTTTGACGAAATCTCCTCAGATTCCCAAGAAGGAATACCACTGTCCTGATCATCTGCACATTTGCTATCAGGAATGGGTATATTCACAGATGGCCTCTTTTCAATGTTATATTCAGATGAAACATCTAACCGCTTGCTTACGGAAGGAGATCCATTTCTCGACTGCCACGCATCTCCTGTGTGCTCTCTCTTCTTCTCCAGTTTTTCATGTAAATAGTATATGGATATTTTATCGCAATCATCAATCAAACCATTTCTTTGATTTTTATGGACATTTAACTTTGATGCTTCCACGCGATTCTTTCCATATTTGTTATATGCCTGCTGTTTTAATTCATTTTTCGATTTCATTTTCATTAAACCTTTCATTCTTCTTCTTGATTCATGATAAATTTCAATGTCTGAATCATTTTCTGCTGTGTCTGTTCTTTTACTTCCATGAGCTTGATGCTTTTTCACTCTTCTCTTCAAGAAAGAATTTTCGCTTATTGCATCTTTTCCAACACTAATTATTTTTACTTGCATCAAATTCTCTTTTGTGGACGAGTAACTATCTGGGAGAGTTCTGACTGACCTAGGGGTGGTTTTACTTCTCTGCTTTTGCCTGTCATTGAATTTTGCTGGAGTTTCCTTTATGATATCATGTTGCTTTGCTATTGTGCAGAGGATATCCTTATATGATGTAGTCTTATCAATTCCAGTAACTGTGTAGCTCAATCCATTGATATTAAATCTTGCTTGACGTTGAGCCATTCTGCTGCTTGAAGAAAAACACAAAGAATATTAGGAGATATGAAACAGCCTTCCATGCAACATACCCATACTATCTAACATTCAGGTGTGGGAATGTGGAGGATCAATCAAATTTATTTCTCATATGCTGCAAATCACTTGTAAAACATAATAATAATTTGCATTTGCAGTACTAAGTTGCCAACCAGCGTTGCCAATTTAGTAACTTATTTACCTAGTAAATTTGACAATTTTGGTGGTTTCTCTGTGCCTGCTGGCAACCAAAAAATGAGATTGGCATCTCTCTAATGGTTGGCAACTTTTTGGCACTTTTAGACAACTTTCAGATAAATCGTTTGCATCTCTAGCATGTTACAAGTATTTCTTCTTTTAAAAGTAGCCTTTCTGCGTTACACGGGTCGTGCTGAGTTGTTGTAGATCAGTGGTTCTCAACATTTTTATCGCTGCGGACTGGTCAACGTTTGGCATTATTACTGTGCCCCAGGGAGTGTGCGTAGAAAGTTCATTCCACCAGGTATATGTTTTCAATATAATGCTAAGTTCTGTCAAAGTGATTGACATGAAAAGTAGGTTAAATATTTCTTCTGCAGCCTGGTGCCAATTGATAAATGGTCCGGCACCGGCCCGCGGACAGGGGTCTGGGGACTACTGTCATAGCTGATAGGAAATTATACACATAATAATGCGCACAAACCTAATGTTGTCAATGCTACCAACAAATCTGATTGGATGGCATTAAGCATACCGATACTTAGCGCTCATTGGATTTTTGTATTTCGCACTTTGCATTACTTCTGATTTTCTTGTTTTTATGTTGATCTGGAACAGTTATCTTTATAATATTAATCCTACACATGCTTTCATTATGTGCGGTTACAGGTAAATAATGTGAAAAATTCACATACGCAATATAAACGTTATGACGCCATTCTTAGAAAGATGGATTTGGCAACTTTTGACAATATCTTGAGCTAGATTTGTCAACTTTGGTCCACTTGCATTTGGTAACCCTGTTTCTAACTTTGTTCCTGAGAAAATTTGAGATATAATGATATGCGAAAGTAATAAACTATCGTCTTTTGTGATAAGATGAAATGGCACAATTATGCTTGGATATTTTAAGAATCACTCAAGTAAAAGGTAACGAAATAAGTGAATTTAAGCTTCCTTTATTACAATGTGCCACGAGACTCCTAGTTGAATAGACAGAAAACGCAGAAAGACCAAACCGATTTCACGGCACGGCAATATGCGAAGCGCCTCAACAATTCTCATGAAACTAGGATCTTACAACAATTTTGGCTCATATCGTGGATACTGAAAGCTATAGGCAGAACAATAAGTTCCACGAGCTAGAGAGAAGCAGAAGACATATATTAGATAGTAGTGAAAAATACTGCATGAGTAAAAAGAAGGAAAAAATGAAAGAGAAGGACAGAAAGAGAATACAAAATTGAGACGAAAAAGAAGGAGGGAAAGATAAAGTGGGTAAGAGAAAGTGAAGAAAAGAGAGAAAAGGAAAGAGAAAGAGAGGAGGAGTGAGTTGGAAAGGTAGAGGTGGACAAAGATAGAGAGGGAAAGGTAGGAGAAAAGAGAGAGGGAGGATAAGAGAGGAAGGGAAGAGAGAGATGGAATAAGAAGGAGCAAAGTTGGAGAGGGAAAGAGAGGGATGGAAACAGTGAGGAAGAGATAAGAGAAAATAGGAAAGAGAAGGAAGAAAGAGATAGATGAGGAAGTAGAAAGAAAGAGCGAGATTGAATGAGAGAAGGAACGTGAGGGAAGGTAAGAGAGAGGAAGAAGGAGAAAAAGGGAAGGAGAGAGGGAAAATGCCAAAAGTGGATGCAAAGTTAACAAAATATTTCTACTCAGTGGCGGCTTTTTTAAAATCAGGGGGGCAGAGGTGCTAAATCTGCCGAGTATTCTAGAAGTATTCGAGTAGTTGTCGAGTATAGGCCGAGCATATGTGTTATTAATAAGAAAAAGCTTACAAGGAAGCTGAAAGTCAAGCATAAAATGGTTTTACCATTAAAAAAGTGTATATTTAGTCTTTACTCCACTAATTTTGCCTAGAATTTACCAACTCGATGACAGATGGGGGAGCCATTTTGCCACCTTGCCCTCCTTGCTATATGCTATTGTTATTACTTGCCCAATCTAGAAGCCTTATAGCCAGTTTCTATTACCCAAATGGTTCACATTATATCCTACTGCCAGTAGCCCTATCTGTGATAATAGACGTGTTACCTTAAGCCTAGGCTCTTATTGAAGCATTCCCATTAGTCCCATTCTCGCTAAAATTAAGCTAACGGCTTCATGTAATCTTTCAGAATTATGTAGACCATGTCACTTGAAGGGCAACTGCAAAAGGTGAAAAACAAAATTCCTTGACTCTTCCATAACGAACGAACAAAATTGCCAGACTATTTGAAATTTCATTCACAAACTGGGCTTCTTTGAAACGTGAAGTTCAAGGTAATTTTCTGAGATACTGGATTTCCCAAGATATAGTTAATTACGAAGACAATATCAAACACACAATGTTCTCAGATTGTAGTACCCTCCGCATTACGACCAACGCTAGCCCAATGACAGCCCCTGGCTTCTCCCTTATATGTTTTTTTAGATATTTTTCCATGGATTTTCTAGCATTTCACTGACTTCCGAAAGAAACTGACATTTTCCAGGTTTTTCAGGGTCTGTGGCAGCCACTTGATGAGAGCTGCAACAAGGACAATATATTCGACAAGACGCAATTAAATGAAGGATTAGCCTTATATTCTTAGCGTGCTACTTTGGACTACATTTACTCCACAACTATGGCATCCTACAAAGAGTGCATTCCATGCTATCGTAGGTCTCACTATCCACGTTGAGTCATCCAATTTTTCCTGGATATATACGGTGCACTAAATTTTTGCTCTCTCAAGGAAAGAACCTATTTGAGGTTTTCAACCCGAGATTCAATATCTTTTCATCAATTAGCTGTTTATCGGAAATTATCCTTCGAGCAACTCCAACTGTAAGTTAATTAGGCAGCGCTTTTATCCATTGCTTTTGGCATTGGCTGCGCTCTTGGGTAAAATTCATGTAGGCGGATATGCTGCAATGTCAATGAATGTTGCGTCGTCACTAAAAGTCTAATTCTATCTCTCCTGCTACAACAGATGTGTTGTGTTAGTGAGTAAATGAACATGTGAAGTATAAGGGCTTCAAGGCAACAGTTGTAAATAATGCTTCTAAGTCTTGTTAATTTGATTGCTCATAACCAAAGCCTCAACTACTCAGACGCAACTAAACACAACAATAACCTGAAAATTGAAGTCATTAAACAAAACAAGGCATACTTACGTAAGAGATCTCCTTTCTCAAAAAGGGGCCGTCATTGATGTTCTAATGTCGTGTAGCTTCCATTAAGAAAAAAGATAAATTTTATCTATAGTTTTAATGTTTAGAGATGTTTATCCGGATCTGGTTTCGTGTTTGTGTATAAAATACGATAAACATTCCAATAATACATGTTTGGTATTCCTTAGATTTTTCTAATTGATCAATATAATACATTCTGCTGTCAACATTGTCCTAATACAACAATGGCCTCCTGGCATCATCCAGCACTTAATTGAATACAAAGGCAATTGTCATGCTGGTATCCCTCGATGAGAGCAACTCGCTTGATTTTTTGTGGAATTTTCGTATATTCATTCTTCGTGCATGAAAGGAGAATAAAAGATATACGACTCCTTCGATAGGGGTGTAAGCCATGTTTAGCATCAATGCGTCATGAAGCGTTTTCATCGTGACAACATAGAACGATGTTTGTAAAGGGAAAGGAAATTGAAGTGAAAAACCCTCTCATGTGCAGTGTGCCCAGAATGCAAAAATTTACGAAAAAATCCATTGCACCACTAAACAGTGCCATACGATAGCGAATTAGGGCTCATTTGAATTCAAATTATATAATGCTTCTGTGGAAATTATCCACAACAGTTTTCGCTCGATTTTAAAAACCCTCTGTGGGTCACTTTAATAATATGTCAAATTTTGCCTAAACATTTTAACTAGCATTCCTTTACTCAAAATGGCCTGTAGAAATGCATTTGAGGGCTTTTTTGATGTAAAGCCTGGTTCACATATAGCCATAATTGCCGGCGACTGCCGTAGGTACATGTGACGCAGGCTGCCTCAGGCGATATGTTCACAAATAAATTCTTTTGCCGGTAACCATGCCGGTAGTCAAGCACTCACCATTGAATCTTCATTGTTGTTGTTGCTTTCTGTTGTTTTCTCGCGGGAAGCCGAAACACTGCAGAAATATGGCGTCAGCTCTAACAGGCAACTTTTGTTAGCAACTCACTGTGGGTTAATTTTGACCTACTACGCATTTGTAAGATTAACCTCATAAAAGTTAAAACGAAGAAAAGCATATGGGTTCTCCAATATTTCAGCTAAGCATACGACATGATTATCTATCGTAACTGAAAGGGTAGTACTGGATACATTTAATCAATATTTCGTATTAACATGGCTCTTAACTTCAATATCTTCTTGCTTAGCCGCTGCTACAGCCATCTTACTTTTTAGGAACACACGAAAGATGAGACGAGACCTTTAAATTGTTAAGTATTTATTGGTCAACCTTCGTCACATGAGGGTTTGCGTACAATAGATGCCGCAGGCAACCGCAGGCACGATGTTCACATTAGATTTTTGCCTTGCCGGCGGTACCGTAATAGCCGGGGAAGTTGAGCAAAGTTCAACTTTCTTCACGGTACCGCAGGCTGCTGCCGGCTGCCGGGGACAAAGTGTTCACATAAGGAATAAACTGCCTGCGGCATACCGCAGTAGCAGTGCCGGCGGCAGTCGCCGGCAGTTACGGCTGTATTTGAGCCAGGCTTCAATTGGCAATGCACTACTTATGGAAATAGAAAAAATCGGATGCGAAATGTTTGCCGACTTTTAGGTGTAATTTTATCATATATGGTACTTTTGGTCTAAAACACCTTAGTTCACATTTCTTAGCAACAAGCTAACCTTAGAAAGTGATTGTGGACTTATTTAGTGAATTATCACAATGCAGACTTAATAGAAATAGAATACACGATTTTTTTATAAGAAAATCATTATTTTGCCTGAGCCTCAATTTTCTTAACTTTTCCCCAAATTGAGCCTCAGATTTTCTTAAGTTGTTCTTAACTTTTGCTGAAATAAACTGGCTAGATTGGTTTACACTTTCGTTAATACTACTGTATACTTGAATTTGAATTCCATCTTTAACATTTTGAATGGAATAACGACAAAATTACCGATTTTTGGCCTATAAAAACACTTAATTTAGGAATTTGAGCCTCGTGATTTTCTTACGATTTTCTTAAGATTTTGACGATTTGAGCCTCATTTTCTTATAAACGTTTTTCTTATAAAAAAAAGACGTGTAGTATGAAAATGTCAACAAAACAACGATAACTTGTATTTTGTGTTTTCATGGTTGAAGTTCTGTGCTACCGAAGGGAAATAAACTAAATGTCGAAATTATTCAACAAATTATCAATACTTCTTTTTAAAGATATTCTCTATGATGGAAGACTCTTCTTTTTTGAGAAGGATTGCAATACTGTAGGCCCTGTTTTGAATTTACAAATGAAATGATATTGTTTAGACACGTTCTTCTTCATAAGGAAAAAGTTTATAAGAAAATGAGCCTCAAATGGTCAAAATCTTTAAAAGTTTTTAAGAAAATTACAATGCTCAATTTAAAAGTTAAATATGTTTTGGCCAAAAATCGATAGTACGTCAATATTACACTCAAAATGCTCAAGATAGAATTCAAATTCGATTATACAGGATTAACAAAGAAAGGGTAACCCACTTTAGCCAGTTTATTTTAGTGACAGTTCAGAAAATCTCGCTTAATTTCGGGGAAAGTTAAGAAAAGTGAGGCTTAGGCAAAATTATGATTTTCTTATATAAAAACTTCGTTCAGCTACTATTGTAAACTCCCAGTTGGAGGCTCTATCTTACCTTTATTTCATCTTCCTAAAATCTACAGAACTACCTCGCATTCAAGCGTCAGCGAGTTCTTCGCTTGCTATGCTTGAACTTTATGAGACGCTCTGAGGCTCATAGTCTGATAAGATATTAATATTGAAGATAGAACGAAACGGATTCCACTAAATGAAATTTACCCTGGTATTCTGTTTTCGGGCTCCCTTGTTTGAAAATTTGTAGTATAGTACTATTAAGAATTTAAAATGAAATGAAATATGTATAACATGGAAAATTAACTTGGAATAGGTAGTTGTAGGTACTTCCTGAAAAAACAAATGTAGGTATGGCGTAGGTAGAAGTCACCTGCGCAGTAGGTAGGATGAGCTACTCTAGTGTGGCAGCCCTGTGGACAGCCCGAGTTCTAACCAAAACTCTAACAAACCCAACCTTGAACTGTAGTCCGGATGGCCTATTTTCATGTACCAACCATCTACGCCGGCACAGACTAGGGACCGGTGAGCTTTGAATCGACAAAACATTTGACCGGTAACCAAAAGCGTGCAAAATGGAAGTAAAGGATGGTAGTTATGAATGTGACATTAAAGAAAAATTAAACGCGTTATGTCCTTGTAGAAGCGCACAAATAGAACAATTAATTGCATTGTTTGGAGAGAAGGGAGAACTTCCATGCCCATGTCTTTTTGTTTATGGCCATACAGGAACTGGGAAAACGTATGTGCTGAGTGCCATTATGAATATATTACAGGTATACATAACCTTTTTACATTGCTGCCAACTATCTCCTTTTATAAGAAACTCACCAGGCCTGAAATTGAAAAAATTGTTTCTGAAATGCAGGACACTACTGTATCCTTTGTGCAGAAGAAGCAAGGAATTCTTACATTTACAATGCTTAGTGCCGGCATTACAATATTTGAAGCACTATCAATTCCACTGTCAAAAACTCACATCTTCCAATTGAATGCATGGCCTTTTTTGAGAAACATCTGCTAGGGGAGCAAACCCTAGAACAGGGGCTATAGTAGTTCAAAAATCAAAGAAAATGTTTGAGGATTGGGGAGCACTTTTTGTTGAAGAATCCCTTCACTCTCATTTTCTAATTGGAAATTCAAATGTGTCATGAAGCAAATGCATTGGAATCAAAGTCTTAGCAAAGACCATTTATTAGCTCTAACTGCAAGAAGTGTAATGTCTCGAGTTGCTGTAACACATGGAAGAAAGGGGGTCTGGGGGCAATGTCCCCAGGGAAACTTTTGATTTGATTTTTGAAAATTTTTTATTTTGGCTTAAAATACATCTCCCAATATCATGCTTGCCATTAGCAATAAAGACCTTAGAAAATTCTGATGCATCTTCCTTACATAAGAAGCATCCTTCATGATGGCTTAGAAGACCTCTGCATATTTCATATTTACCACTTACATCACAATTTGAAACATGGTTAATTTGGCCAAAAGTGATTTCTTTGGTTCAGATATAAAGCTTGTCATAAAAGGGATAATTTCTGGGGGCAAAGTTCCACTAACTAGGGGGCATCCCCCAAGTTTGTACATTAAAAAAGGCCCTGATTGAATGCCTAGTGTTGCATTGTATGTAGCTCTGTTGAAGAAATCCCTTTATTGTTACTAACCTGTGGCATTTTGTGAAACATGAAAGTAGTCTGATATTGAAGAGTTCTAGGAGGCCATGGAAATCTTTTTTTTTATCCCCAGAGGTCTCCCAGTGATAAGAAAAAATAGTCAAGGGGTTATCACTTCCAACTGTTTTTTTTGAAATGGAATGTGCAATCTTTTGATAAACAACATATATTTGGATAAACAACATGTGCATCCCATGGTGTGCAAGGTGTAACCCTCCTCCTAAGTTTGAATGCATTGATATTGTGTGAAATTGTATCAAAATGTAAAGCTTGGGAGGAGCACAGCATATTCCGGAGTTAGGGGGGATAGCTGGTGAATATTCTAAAGCCCCAATAAAGCGCTCAGTTGTTAAAGTTCCTGTAAAAAATTATAGTAAAATAATTACTACCAAAGAAACAAAACAGTTTTAATTTAAGAGAACTTTTCCAGGATTTAGGACAGAAATTGACTAAATTAAGGGCCTGTCTTAATCAATATCGGTAGTGAAAAATATGTTCTATTAGAACTCTCAAAAGAAAGACAACATATGAAGCTTGTATATATGATAACCAAAGCACAGCATATCAGCTTATCATAACAGTGTAGCATGGTCAGCATGAGACAGTAATAAGGTGGGAACTGAAAAACTGACCAATGAGAATGCAATAAAACAAAGTACAGGGCAATATTGTATCTTACGTGGTGTATACTATTGTGGGTATCACAGCTAATCCAATAGTATTTTATTTTTATGTTTTGCTATATGTTGTTTATTTTAGATTTTTGGCTTGCAAACTTTGTTATTTGAATTTGTTTTGTTGACATGAAATTTAATTCATTTATCATATGTGCCCATTGACATGAAGATTTACATTCACTTCCTTTTTTCTTCACATATTTGTGATTATTTGGTAAAACTCTTCTTGCAATCTGATGTTATTAGTTTTTCCTTATGTTGCAGCTAAAACATGTCATCATCAACTGCATTGAATATTGCTCTGCAAAGCTGATATTTGAAACAATTCTTGAATGCCTTGGTTGTGAACAAGATTTACCATTAGAATCATTACATTCGAAGAAATGTGACAATTTTAATGATTTTCTACGCTGCTTAAAAAACCTCACAGAAGAGTTTGAAGGACACAATGAACCAATATATTTGGTTTTTGATAAAGCTGAGAGACTTAGGAATATGGAAAACAATTTGCTACCTG
>OLMO02000273.1:387836-435438 GCA_900291935.2 Cassiopea xamachana
CCCCCCCCCCCCCCCCAGCTATCAATTTACTGCTACATCACTGGTTATTGCTACCTGGTAACCTATTCATGCAACTTTTTCACAATTTTTAAAGTGTCAGTTATTGAGGGATGAGTTTCCCCAGCCCCCCTCAAAGTGTTTGCCACAAATTTGCAATTGCACTGTAACATCCTTCTTATAATATTCTACCTAGATTCATTGGACAAGTTTGAAAACAGACCCAATTAGGCTGGTATGTAATAGTCTACAAAAATTTTAATATAAAAAAATGAGAATTATTTTTGAAGTATGCCTTGAAATTTTTTAGCATTGAAATTGTTCAAGTTTTATGATAAATGCTGAAACTGCTGAAAGAAGCCCAGGTGTACCAACATATGTCTGCATTATTTGTTTTAGCACTTGGCTATTGTATTTCCTAATAACAAATGCTGTAAAGATAGTGATCACATGCTTAGCAGATAACATTTTTTTCAATAGTTCCTTGATTGTGTTGAAGTTGAAATCTTTGCCAGTGAAAATGTTGCACCAAAGCCAAAGCAAGCATCACCTCAACATCACAAACAACCCAGGTTTATTTATCTTTTTGATTTTTTCACCATCCTCATTTTTACCTGTAGTTACCTCTTGCACTAGACCTTATGAGGTTTACTGTAGGGTCATTCCATGTGAACTCACCAGATTTTTTTTATTTTTGAACCAACTTTCTCAGATTTTCTTCATTTTCACATTGCTGGTACAGATCAGCGAGTGAACCACTCTTTCATAATTTGAGTTAATTTGGATTAATGATTTTCAAGATGTTAGTATTTTTGTTTTGTCATGTGTACAATTTTAAGACCCATTTTCACAATAGACCAGAAAATTTAACTTCAAATATTTCTTTATGAAATAGTCAGAAAAGATTGAAACTAGCCATTTATGATCAGTTTTTCATTCAGAATTCAATATACAACATTGTAACGCTATAAAAACAAGCTAAACATTTCAAAAATCTGCAATTATGGTTTTTTGATGTTTTGTAAAATCTCCTTCTTCATACTGTCAACTACCTCTATAAGAAATATTGTTTTGGAGAAATTTTGGGTTATTGTAAGTCTCCCTACATGAGTTTTTGTCTGCTTTTTCCTCTTTCTAGCCTCCTTTTCTTATGATGTGTCTGGGTATACTCTTCTACACCTGAAATATCAAGAGTTTCTTTGTAGCTATCATGATCAATAGAGCATTGCATGATCTCTAGTTCACCAGTGACTTCCCCAGGCACACCATACTCTGTAGCCATATCCTCATCCTTGAGTTCTCTGTCATTACCAAGGCCTCCACTTTTTGGTCCAATTATAACAATATCAGTAAATTGGGAATTATTATTAATTTTTATGTCTATCTTTGACTGTGCAAAAATAAATGTTGAGACATTTTTTACTGTATTATCTTTTAGTACTTGCCATTTCTGTAGATATGAAGCCAAATGTATTCAAATTTCAAGGATAGTCAGCATTTTAGGGTATCAAACATATCATTCTAAAGAGTAGGGGAAAGTGGGTCTAGTTGTCACAGGAATACATTGTCAAAGTCATGTTCTTAGAGAACTACCTCAGTTGCTCACATTGTGGCTACTGGCATGAAGGTGGACAGCAAAGACACACTCATGCAATCAGTTGTGTAGCCAAAGGGGGTACAAGAGGTTACCACACCCCCTACCTCAACATTGAGCAAATTGATAATATCTGTTAGTGATGGGAAACTGAAAACATCTGTTAGCAATCCCACATTGTTACTGTTAACACTCCATGGAGGTCTCCTTTGCTAGCAAATTAGGGTTAGCAAATCACACATTCCTAATATGCCAATGTCTTCATCAGTGCAAGTCAATTTTTAACTTAGAATTGAATCTAGGTTACACAATAACTCAACACTTCCCCAGCATAATATTTCTCATAGAGGTAGTTGATAGTATGACAGATTTTACAGAAAATCAAAAATAATAAGTGGAGATTTTTGAAGTGTTTAGCTTGTTTTTATAGTTTCACAATGTGGTATATTGAATTCTACATGAAAAACTTATCATATAAGGCTAGTTTAAATCTTATCTGACCATTTCTTAAAGAAATATTAGAAGTTGAAGTTTCTGGTTTACTGTGAAAATGAGGCTTAACATTGTACATGATACAAAACAAAAATGCTAATACCTTGAAAACCATTCATCCAAATGAACTCAAATTTTGACTGAGTGGTTCACTCACTGATCTGTACCAGCTGTGTGAGAAGGAAGAACATCTGAGATTGTTGAGTAAAAATTTAAAAAACTCTTGTGATTTGACATGGAATGACCCTATAATTATGATCTTTATTGTATGAGAAGACATTTATCATAGTTAAGGGTTTTCTATCTCTTTCCATGAAATGGACAATGCTGTAGTATTGCTACACATAAGGAAATGGCAACTTGCAATGTTTATTAGGGACCTGTATACGTGCTCCCACCTAGCAAGGATATCTCGCTTAGCCAGAGTACATTGACTGCCTATAGAAACACATACAATATATATTTGAGAAATTTGTCCCTTCCTGTCTTGCCGGGATATTTCCACCCTGTCTCAACAAGGTAGGATATCCTGCCTTGCCAGGACACTTTCCTATATGTATACAGAAACCCTCCTTGCCAGACTGTAATTGACATTATTGCACATGTGTATAATTCAAGATCACCATCTACATTGCAAAATGAACAATAAGGAGCAATTTGTACATGAGGAAATTGCTTGTGAGCAATTTGAGGCAGTTCTTATGTAAATGCAAATGGACAAATCTCTTGTCTAGGCGAGATACCCCAGCTAGACAAGATATCTCGGCTAGGCAGGATCAAGTATACAGGCCCAAAAAACCTCCTGGCTAGGCGAGATATCTCGGCTCAATGGGATATCCCGGATAGGTAAGCTCATGTATAATGGCCCCAAGTCTGTTACTCTGAGGCCTAAATCGATCAGAAAAGGTCAGTTTGCAGGAAAGAAATGCAGCACCAGGATAGCCAAAGTTGCACTGTCCATAATTTAAATGTCAGTTTTATTTTTGTTCTTTTTACCACTGCATTATTGATTCAGTTGCACTTTGGTAGAATTAAGTGCTATATTGTAGTCAATTTAAAATACGGTATTTTGCTACGTATAAGACACACCTTTTTCATATTATTGTTGACTCTGTTTGAGGGTGTATCTTACACATCACAACATGGACTGTCCCATAATTTCCTTATGAAAGCAAAGTTTCATTCTATAGACGAAATATTATTGCAGTATATCTGGAGCACCTGTTCTCTTAATTCATAATTGTAATGAATGCAACAATCAAACGGGAAAACAAAGAATCCTATCAAACCGCAAGTAGCAAATGAATATCATTTGGGAAATCATTTACATGCATTGAATAGGAAAATGATTTTGCCACAGGCGTCACTTTTTTGGAAAGATCTAGCATATGATATGACAAGACAAGCTATTCTTACAAAATACCTTATGTTTCATTGCTCTGCTATGATGAGACCATGCGCATCATATCCTGCTGGTATTACTTGGTAAAGTGCCCAAAGTCCAAGTGTGCTAATCAGAGGAAGCTTGCTTTTTTCCTGAACTGGAAAAAGACTATAAGGAACTGTTTGATAAAATGGATGAAAAACAAGACATTTATGGATTCTACAACTTGTATACGTAATAGGGTGATTCCATGTAAAGAACATTAGAGCTCAACAGACTTTGCTATCTTTTGCCTCAAATTCGTATTTATTTACAAGTTGCTTTTCAAAAAGACTTGCATGCTTTTTATCTCAACATAATCGAGTTTTGTTTCAACAGCAACTGAAAATTTTTGCTTCCTCGTTGCGTGACTTTTAACTATTTTTGTGACTGCAACGAACACTACATCAGATTACCATCAAGTGCTAGTACCCTTTTTAAAACTGCTAACTCTACTAAATCTCTAATTTTATCAAACTACTTTCACTGCATGTGAATTACAGATGTTTGAAATTTGTAAACAGTAATGGCCATTCATTTCTAATCCATTCCATTTTGTGCAAACTTAAAAGGTTTATGTAACAAACATTACATATAAGGCATAACAGACACTGCAGGTATTGACAATGTTATAGAAAAGTTGAAATATTGGAAAATACTATTTTTAAGGCTGTGTCAACAAATATGACAGTTCCTTCTGTCTCTGGCCTGCTGGCTGAAGCAAAGATGAGGTGCATGTGTCCCGTGTGATAACTCTTGATGAGGCTCCAAAGCAAGTCTTAAAGTGAGAGGCGCTCGATCGAGCTCGAGAGCCTCCACACTCGCCTCGCAAATCCTATTGGTTCGATTATTCAAGTTCCTCCAGTCGATTTCTTTATTACTTTATTTTGTTGACTTTATTTTGAGTAGGCTATTATACCTAGCTTTTTCAGCTCATTTAGGGCTGGGCAACATTGCATGCCACATCCAAACATGGGACCCCTTGTTTATCGTTCCTTCTGAAGGACGGAGTGAGTTATTTTGGTCGTTCATCTAAAAGGTCGCCCATCCAGTTTCTGACCGTATGCAGCCATGCTTAACTTCAGTTAAGCTACTGAAACACTCACCCCGCGATCAGTTGTTCATATTAGACATAAAGTTCAGAGAAACATTTTGCCTGAATCTTCCTTGAATGTCTACAAAACAACAATTAAATATTCTTTCCCTCTCTCGCTTACATCGGAAGTTCTTATGTATGGACTCACATCATAGACAAAATTCGTAGAACGAATTTCATGTCGTGGCACTAAAACAAGCGCACCGCTTCTTATATTACCATTTGTTGAAAAAAGTATATGCAATATGTCGATGGAGCCCATTTTGATTTCAAGGAGTAGGTTTGTTAAAATATCGCTTTTTCGCCCCTAAAAGGTGTTCTCAAGGGGGTACATGCCCCATCCCTCAGCCATCACTTCACTGCTAAGGCAGTGTAGGAGCTTGATCGAGCGCCTTAAAGAATTCAGAAGCTTGATCAATCAAGTACCTAACATTGTGATTCACTATTAACAATAGAGTTGAAACATTCACCATTTTGATGTTTCCTAATAGTGTAACTTCACATATTTTATCATACACATTTCAAATGGAACGAATCGCCCCCGCCCCCCACAGAGCTGGTTTCTATAGTCAGAGCTTCCAACAAAAGGTGGCTACTGGTGATTTTATTTGTTGGCTACTTCTGCCTGAACTGCCGTCTATTTTAATTTAAAATATCATCAAGAAGTACTCATACTTGAATTTACCTTCTTTGAAAGCAGCTCGTTGCTATTTATGATTAGCCAATTGCTCTGAATATTATTGAAAGGTCAGATAATATTTTGAAGTTTGTTCTTTCATGGGAATAAATTATTTTACAAACAAAGAGAAAAAGGGTGCATCTTGTACACAGTAAGACATGGTAAAGTCCCCTTTCTCAGGGAATCAAGATTCAATTGAACTAAGGAATCAAGGGTACGTCTGAAAGAAGGATACATCTTATACTCGGTGAAATATGATCTGTTAAAATGTAAGAAGCTGTCTCTGCTTGCCAGTACCAATATCTGTGAATTGTCCCTCATGCAACTGCCCATGATTTGTTCTGTATGGTTATTGTTGTAGTAATTGTTTCTTAAAACACAGAATTTGGTTATCTAGTATTGTTTGCTATGTCACTTGATGAATTTCCTTCTTTTTGTAGAAGGGAAAAGCCGCAGATACAAAAAGCAAGCAAGTATGGATTTGCAGAGAAAGTGGTGGATGGCATGTTTGTGTCAATCAATAGTGTTATTGTTGCATTCAAAGCACCTGGTTTTAAAGCCTCGTGCAACATGTCAAGGATAACCATTCAAAGTACTGATCAAAACTGGAATGTGCCAAATAATCTAAGAAAGACAAGAATCAAAGATGAACAGAGAGAACAAGTTTTGAATTTCAAAGAAATAAAATGGGGTACAATGCGTTTGGATGCTGATGCAGCATATGTAGAGGTAGTTTTGCTTGATTTTTTTCATTTCTCAAGCTTTCTCATATCATTTCAGTCTTGTTTGTTCTTTTTCACCTCTTTTGTATGTTAGTCATACTTTGCCCATTTATATTTTGTCTATTGATTGTTATGCCATTTAATTCCTAATTATCCCTTCTATTCTTACTGCTTCTTAGCCTCAATTAATCAATTTCGGTTTTTCTTATCACTTTTAGAAGATGAAATGTTCCTTTTCAGAACTTGGCATTTATGCACAGTATTTCTGATCTGAACCAGTTTTCTGACCTTCAGTTTTTGGATGCCATGTCTGCATGAATGGCATTCAGCTAATTTTCGTTGGATGAATTACTAGTACCTGAAGCGCAAGCTTCACAGCACTTTTCATTTATATTTCCATTCTTCACAACTGCCACTTCCTGTGCTACTTTGTAGTCCCATAGGAGCTATCTGTGTAAGTATGTAGCAATCTGTTTACAAAAAATGTTTGTAATATATGACTCTGTACTAATTACCATTTGACCACTTTTTCAGACATCAGAACATGGCTCTATTCCAATCCGGCTCATAACAAATAATTCTGCAATCCATTTGACAATCAAGAAATCTCTGAATGATTGCTCATTAGTTTCCTCAAGATTAGAGATCATTCTGGATGACATTCTGTGGATTTTAACACAGTCACAACTTTTGAAGCTTTCTTCATTTGTCCATTACATTTTACGTGTAAGACAGAAGTTTCTTCCAATGGCCACCCATACTGAGATGTCCAAAGATCACATGCCCCCTCCAGGTGGTCATAGTGCTCAAAATGTGCCAAAATCTCCACACTTTCAAGGACAGGGACATGGTTCGTCCTTAAGCAAATTGTTTACTGAACATGATGTTGCTGAGACCTCATATCATGTAAAAACCAATCAAATTGACTTGCATCTATGTGATGATCAAACACTAAGTGGGAAGTCAAATTCAAATACAAAGCGTGAAAAGCGGAAGGGTGATTCATCTGAGCAATCTGGCGCACTTCTTGTTTCCATTCAAAAGTTAGGTCTTGATCATTACCCATATCACATTGCTGGCTTGAAAAGGAAGCTTGGTCGGAATGATGATGATGCATTATTTAGTAGGAAACAGTGGGCCCAGCAGCTTTTTGACTTTTTTCTTAGAAATGAAGGAAAGAAGATCAATCAAATTGCCCATATTGTAAGTTGCATTTGCTCCACAATTTTTTTGATTTTGTTCACAAATATGTTTTTGCTACCATAGCTTATTGCTTGCAACACCAACTGATGATAATGCTACATTGAAAGAACACACTCTTATGTAGAAAATCCTTACTGAGAAAGCGTACAGTGCCCATACTTGCACCTAATTGGAAAAATGGAATTCGTCTATCAATATCTTTATGATTGGTGGTACTCCGAGCTCGATACTACCGAATTGCTTGCAGAAACGAATATTGGAAAATAAAGCTAAAGAATTACACACCAAGTTTCAATGGGTAGATTATTCTCCAAACAGTTGCTTGAACTCAGCATACTTGTCTATCTCATGTTGCTTCCTTGCTTTGTAATCACCAACCCATTTTGTATCGGCGATAGGCTCATCACAGTATGGTTCTACCCATCCAGAACAGCCCCGAGCTGGTTAATACTGTCAGTAGCAGCGGTGGATTCTTCATTATTGTCCTCATAGTTGGAAGAAGAGCTTCTGTGGGAGCTGTTTTGAGGCAATTCTGACTAATCAGATTCCATTCTTCACTCATACGATGCAAGAATTGCGCAAAGTAGACTCTCTCTGCAAAATCTCATGCTCATTCTGGTTTCTACGTCACCGCTCTTGCGCAGTCCTTGCTCGCAAGCTCATATTTTGGTGCAAAAAGGGAGCTGATTTTAGGGGCTCTTTGCTATGCTTTAGTACAAATGGCTAGATTTTTAGTTATATTTGAAGTGAGGAGGTCAAGAACCCCCTATTTTCTCACTTTACTCGTTGAGGTACATTGCACTTCTATTGACGACTGGAAGATGTCGAAAATGATTCACTAAAGCATGAATTTTTATTTCTAATGGGAGCGCCAAGTCACATTTTTAAGTCTCAGTGAGCCTTGACCCCAGGCTCCCTCCTGGCTACTGACTTGCCATGACATTTCTGCAAAGCAAGTTTTGAATGGTTGCCTATCTTGCATATGCCTACCGTTGTCTTGTGGGGGCATTTGTATTTTGCTGAGAAATTCATGTAGATCGGCCAATACTATGAATTTGCAAAACACTACTGTGATGTAAATATGAAATGTAGGAACAATTTATGATGTGTCATACCATCTCCACTAGTCATGTTGAAGAGTGGTACTCGTTTGTACGTTGAAAAAGCAACAGCAATGAACAGTTTGTACAACTTATTTCCTGGTAGATTAAGAGTCATCAGTCCTTGTCAGTGAAGTTAGTATAGGCTATTATAAGTTGTGCATTGAAGAATCATATGAAATGAACCTTTGTTTATTATTGTAGAATTGTCTTATGTTTTCCTGTATTTACTGTTATATGTTTTTAAGGTAGCATGGTAACCGAACTTGTCTTCATAATGATTTTTTGTTTATTCCACAGCTTTCGAAGCAATCAGGCGTTTATAAACGACCAATGATGTATGAAAGTTTCTTTTTAATTTCTTGCTCCAAATTTGCTATAATGCAAGTGAGTACAGCAGATCGCCAGGAACCGCAGGCATTCCTTTCATCTGACAAAGAAAGTCTCTTTCTGCCGGATGACATGGATTCCTTTCTCCTTGATTTCACATCTTATTATTTCATTGGGTACAGAAACCTACCAGGTATGATTCCCATTTCGTACCCTTCTTTTATGGTCTCATTGGTTTGTTTTCATTTTTGTGGAGTCAAAAATTTTTGTACTGTGGTGTTCTTTTATTTTCTTTGTATTGTCTATTTTATGGAAATGTTTTGCATGTTGTGACGATTTTTTGTGATCCACAGAAGTAGGCTATTTCTTTTTCAATTTCAGTTCCACCATCCAATATGTTTTTGAAGATGAATCCTATGAAGTTGATTTTCCATCCGCTGACTTGCGTATGGCTGAATAAGTTCATTCAAAGTGTCATTGCCGGATTTGTAAGTGTATCGTACTTTATAATCGGATTTCGCAGTTTGATATTTTTTGCAGTATTTGGTGAAGAAGTTTATGAAGCTTGTTGTAGAAAATATTATAGAATGTGTTGTGCAGTTATTATGCTACCACAGTATATATACATCTAATGTGTTGCAGAATGGGTTTTCTATTATGGGATGTGTTGCAGAATGTTTTGGAATATCTCGTGAATATCTTATCGAGTATTTTATGGATCACATCAGTAGTCACGCTTTGTATTACAGAATTACTTTGGCAGCGAGGCCCGTATGCTTGGTTAAGTGTCATGTAGCTGTTGAATTTACTGTCGACAGAAGTTTGGTTTCTTTTACGAATGAGTGCAACCATATCATGCTTTGTCATAGGCTTTATTATGGTTTGTTTTTTCCTTCTGAATTTTGACAAACGAGTGATATTCGGTACCGTTCGTACAATATGCTGTCACAGGTGTAAAATTAAAGATGTTGTTAATCGTCAATTTCTCTTTACTTCAATGTTTTTATTGTTAGGAATGGACAAAAGAATTCATGGCAAATGATGCCGGACCTCCAGAGCATCTTGACATCAGGATTGAATGCATGATGCCACAGGTACGTTGCTATATGGTACAATATCGTGCATGTTGTGGGCTTCGTTTTCTAGTTTGTTTTAGTGCTCTTTTGATTTCTTCCTATTACAGGCAATATTGAATTTGTAGACTAATATTTGGTGATAAGCAAAGGTGGTTGGAAATATTGCTTATAGTGATACTTTGTATAGCATTAAGTTGTTTTAATTTTAGTTCTCATTAATCAGGTTTTGAAATGGCATTGTTTTACAATGTAGGTGTCGATTCCCTGTGAATCAGACTCATCTTTGTCTCACCAAGAGGAAAGACCAAAAGCACTTCAAATCCAGATCTCACAAGCCGTAATATCAAATTCACGTATCGGAGTTGCAACATCTCAGTCCGATTTGTTGATGGACGTACAGAAAGCACTTACTTCGAAAATATATTCAAAGTGTAATGAATTCCCAAACACATCAGCTGATTACGCGCCTCTTCCAAATGATTATTGGGTAAACGATTATAGCATTGTACACAGTCGATTCCTGTCTGCTTATCAAAAATCCGGAATTGCCTCCATGCAACATAAACAGACGGAACATGAAATTCACAGTGAATTGCCCAAAAAATCTCCCATCTTTCATTCAAAAGAGGACCCAATACCAAGAGTGATATGGTGTATATGGTGTGAGCAAATCTGGGTTGACTTTATTGGAATTAAAAAGTCATTCGGGCGACCAGTTACATTGATTGATGCTGTTCCGATACGTCTTTGGCTTAGTTTTCCAGTGATTTTTGACAAAGCACTCTCTGTCAGTGCAGCAAATGAGTTAAGTGCTTCTTATACAGAGTCAACATCATACAGAAATGGGTCTATTCCCAATGGTGATACAACACATGCACTTAGAGAAGCTGCTCAAAGGCCATTGGTTAAGACTGACTCAACTGTCTCATTACCTGCATCTTTTCATTCATCTGCAATTGCTTCAACCCTTAGTAATACCAGTTCTAGCAGTTCAATTTCAACTGAGAGTGCGATTAGTACCCATGAAAGTGAAGCCGTTACTGAACAAACAGTTGGTACCTATAGATCTGCAGACAAGCGTCCTATTGGAGGAAAGGGAGAACAAAGCACACCAGAAGTACTTAGCAAGGTTCATTTGAGAACAAGTTATTCAGACACGGATTTGATTCCTCATGCTGATTTAGAGAGTAGCTCAGATCAGACTAACTTACACGATTTTCAAGCTCAAAAGCTGGTTGTCGATGGTGCAGGACCGCCACCTCCTTATTTCCTATCTCAATCTGCCGAGTCAAAAGTGGAACAGAATCCAGTAGGACTTACGGAATTATTGCCACCGACATACAGCCAGCTACCTTCGTATCAGTGTGCTTTAGAGACTGAAACTGATTTAGAAGCGCCTCCTTTACCTAGAAAAGAAGGACAGAAAGAGGTTGTCGATTTCTTGGTAGGGAATGTGGAAAACAACGCATCAAAAGAAGGTATGAGTGCCCAAAAAGTGAAGTTACCTACAATTGGAAGCATTCTTCAGATAGCCAACCAGACAAGCATACAAATTGATCATTTCCAACTTGTGTTTCTAATGCGCCTACAGGAAATGTTCACTGATGTTGCGTCTAGAATTCTCTCGGACACAATGCACTTTAAAACGCTGCAGTCTCCTGTTCATAAAGAAACAACAGAACCGAGCTGCTTCTCTTTGCATATAAGTCTCCCTAGTGTTGATGTAAACATTATTTTGCCGCCAACAGAAGAAGTTCATAACGAGCAGCTCTTATCCCTTGAAGATAGAATTTCAAGTGGAAAGCTAACTCGCTTTATTTCATTGTTGCAACCAAAGCCTGAAAAGCCAGAGGTTAATGGGCATGTTGCTGAAGCTGATATTAGCAAAAGTGAAGAAAGATCATCAACTATAGAAGAAACTTTATCAACTGTCGAACATTCTGGAGCTGTATTGCACATCGAAGCAAGCAATTCAACAAATGACAGAAGTAGTAACTCAGTAGGGAAGATATCTAATGAGATGAAATCCTCGCAGTTGCAAGATGGTAATTTAAATGATGGTTCAAATGACGCCGAATCGGAAAAGTTTGACGAGTTGAAGAGAGATGCTGCAATCAACCCGCCGCCTGCTAAAATTATTGTGAATGAAAATAGTCTTTTTGAGACTCAGACTAGCTTTGCCCCTTTGGGAGGCACTATAGAGGTTGATTGTGTCACTAAATTTGATGTGCCTGAAAACCCTGCAGATCATGTTAGAATTGTGGATGAAACTGATGATGAATCAGATATGGAGGGAACTGAGGCTTGCGCCAGAGAAGAAGCTCTATTGGATGTATGTGAATCTGAATCTAACTTACGATATGCTTTAAAGCCAATTGATACTTCAGAAATAGGTACACAAACTGAGAAAGAGATGCCAAAGGGTGCTGACTATGAAACTTACAGAGATGAAAATGTTTCTGTCGTTTGTTTGAAGTGCAAAGATATTCGTGTTGCAGTGCAGTCAGAAAATGAGAATTTATTATTGAAAGTCGTAGTTGAAAAAGTGAATTTGATAGAGAAAGGAAATATTACATATGGCATGACGTTGGATCACAGATTGTCGGCAGAAAGAAAACAAGAAATAGAAGAGCCGATTGTGTCAGAGTCTGGATCACAGGTTATGGTACGATTGTTATCAGGTCCATCTGCAAAAGGATTTGGGGATGATGCTGTTCAACTTGGATTTGCCCATGTGAAAGTGAAAGATTTGCAAGCTCAGCTGCATTTAGGCAATGCTGAGAATTTAAGTGAATTTGTGGAAGATGAATATTTAATGAAAAGAATGCCATTTAAAGTTGAATTAGATAATTTGCAACTGAAATTGATTGACAATAAAGCAAGAAGATACCTTTCAGCACCTTTACCTCCGCCATTGGAAATACGTATTTTGAATTTATTAGTGAGCGGGGCAGCAAATGGAAGGATAACATTGGGGTACAATGGCTTTCCAGAATTAGTTAGAAAAGAGGGACAGAATTCTACTCCGGAATTATTGAATGAAAATATGGAAGGTTGTTATGAAAACGAACTGCTTTATAGGGAGGCAAACGGAGCCAGGAAGCAGCCAGAAAACAGGGGAGTTATTTTAGAGAATGAAAGACTTATCGATGATTTGAAGCTAGCAAATGCTCGGTTGGTAAGTTTAGAACAAGAAAGAGATGCCATTCTAAAAGTAGTTGACAAGCTACAGCAGGAATTGATGTGGTCGAATCATGAGAATGAGAAACTTTTAGAGAAGTTAAATGGCTATAAGAGTTATCTGAAGAGCCTTAACAGGAGATGATTTTGATATTCTATGTTGTAGTATTATTAGCTATTATTTCAATCTTTGTTATAGTTCTATGAATTGCTTTTTTGTATTAGTTTGTTATTTATTATAAATATTTTTTGCTCTTTTTGTTGCTATTAAAATGATTTGGCGACATTTATTTTCGTATTTTGCGCTCGGAGTTATTGAGTGACAACCGCCTTTCCTTGATATTTAAGGTTTATTTCAGAGGCCTAATACAAATTTACAACCGTTTTGCGGTGTTCCTCCAAAGTTGGTGTCGATACAACCTTCTCCGGCGAATCAAAGATTAAATTTACAGTTTTGACTTCTGTAGACCCGCCAAGAGAGGGGCACGGGAGCAGTTAACCCCGGACCCGAATCAAAGAGGGTCTCCTAATAGGTAGGAATTTCCCTAGCCCTGATTTGTAAATATATCACTTTCATTTTATTTCATGGTTCCGAGCTAAGGAGGAAATATATGACTAGAAGAAAGAGAATTTCACGAGCTAGAATTTCATGAGGAATTTTATTGTAATTTGAATGCTTTATTTTGTTCATGAACAAAGATAGATATTTATTTAAATGCAATAAAAATCGTTTGAGAAAAGATGTTTTCTCTCTCTACATCTGAAAGTAGGTTTGACTCGAAGAAGTTGATTGATTTTCAGCTTGCATTCCCTGTTTTTAAAGCAGAATCGCTTGGAAATGTTGCTTCAAATGTCAGAAACGACTTCGTAGGTCTTTCATTTGCCAGTTGTTGGTGCTGAAAAGATGGATATAGGCCGATGTTAGAGATAATAAAAATTGTTTCCAATAAGGGGGGGAGGGTCGGTGACTTGCATGAGTTAGTCTTGGACATGCATGATCGGATTCCCGAGAGATTCCAGAGGCCCTACGTTAAAGGAGGAAGATGAGGTTCCCAACGAGCGAAGTGAACACAAAAGTTGAGGATTAGGCATTTGCCTTAAAAATTATTGCTGGCCTTATTTGAGCATATGTGCCCATAGACCTCGAGGCACTTGGAGCAATTTACCGCCTCCTCCCTCACGCTGTGACTCTGTACATAAAGCTACTAGATTAGGATTCGTAGTAATTATTAGCTGCATTTATTGCTTTCAAATAGTTTCTGTGCACTATTCAGCAGCCTACGAAAAATACTTTCGTTCTGGATCTGAATAACCTTTGTCTTATTATCATGTCTGAAGCCAAAATTCTGAGAAATCCGTAGTTCTGGAAGAGGTGAATGAAGCAGCTGTTACCAAAGCAGGGTGTTTAGAATAGATTGATTTTCAGTGATTAAATTTCTCGCAACTTATCAAGAACCTGCAAGGAATTCATTTACTTTGCATTTCATCGACTGGAAGATGGTACTGTTAAAGCAAAAAGTTTGCAAAATGCAAAAATGTAGATGGGCCATGAAGGGCTAAGATCACGGACGCCTAAGCTGGGCGTAGGAGGGGCAGCTGCACCTTCCCTCCCTTCTTTCAAAGAAAGCACCCTCCCTCCCTTTTTTCAAGTGCCCTTCACACTGAACTCTTTCTCAGATGGTCAGTACGTTTGTCGATCTCGTAGTATTATTTTTCAAAAGGACATCTTGAAGTTCATGTCAATTTCCATCGTACTGTTTACACTACACAAACTAGCCCGGGACGGTCCCGAGTTAGGTTAACTAGGATTAGATTTTTGCAGTGTAAAAGCTACAAACTTGGGCTCGACCCACTTTAACATGACCTTGCAACAGAGGTGGGTTCGCTCCGAGATCGCCTCGGGTTGGTTGCTTTTAGGGTAGTGTAAGCGCAAATCAGGGTCGAACCCGGGACAGTTACTATAAGCGCATGCGTGTTTCTAAATTGTAGCAAAGAGCACCACTTTGATTCAACATTTTTTTACTGATTGTAGTTGTAGACTAACAACTATATTAGCAGTCGAAAAATATTTTGCTAAAATGAAAATGGAAGCTGTTGCAAGAGGCTGAACTTGGGCTGGTGAGGCAGTGCTACTCCTGATACGAATTTGCGCCTACGAAAAGATCCATCCACAGTTAGAGAAAGTAAATTAGTTGAAGGAAATTTGAAAGGTAATAGCAGTTTGTATGGAAGGAAGCAAAAATATTTTTAATCGTTTTGTAGTTTAAACTCAAAGGGGTTCGCCACGGGTTTTTTTGTTGTAGTGTAAACATCTTTCCTGTTGAGGGGAATTTTCCGACATTGAAGATTGCTTGGTTCAAGAAATTTTTTCTGACTGAAAGGACCTAGACTCCTACGATAGCAAAGTGGGTGGTGTGGAAGGGGCTATGACTAGCTGATTGACAGGCTATTTATCTACTAACTAATGACTAATTTCCATAACGTAAAATTAATGACTAACCATGCTTATTCAGTTCACTTTTGACTAAAGGAAAAGTATTTCAACTTCCTGAAGAAAGTTGAGAAAGAAGATACTTTTTTAAAATTTTACATTGCTCTTTTCCATCTGTGGTCTGGTATATAGTTTCTTTGCTCTAAATTTCCTTCTAAATTGTTACACTGGCCATAAAAGATGCCCTTCTGTCTTATTTGGCTCTAAATTCCTGTAGTTAGCACTTCCTGACAGGAGTTACACTCTACTCCTAGCACTACCCTAAATTTTACTCCAATGTCCCATACCTGGTCCTATCTGATTTGCCCTCCTTCCCAAATTGCGACCTTGGCTGCTCTACTAACAATGCTTAGGCATTTCCCCAACTGCTGCAAGAAGATGGAGAAAAATCGTAGATTCGTTGTCTTTCTAATTTGAAAAGTTTTAACTGTATCCGATGGGAGTGTTAAGATCATTAGTTTCCGAAGATCCTTTAATAGCAAAACAAAGTTTGGGTCCAGTTGAGAATATGAAATTTATGACTATCAAGCAAGACATGGAAATGAACTTAACACACATGGCAAAAATCAGTGTTTTCATATTCAAAACCATCTTTCAAATTATTCAAATAATCAAATATCATGTTTGAACGAATGCAGAACTTTGCAATCAAAGTATTGAAGTTTTCTCACGATCAAGACTACATGGAAATTTTTAAAGGGAATCTTCTACTTAAATTTAACTACGTTGAAAGAAAGGTGAGGCAAACTACTTGTCACAATTTGTTCAAATCACTTTTCTTCAATAGTCAAGCGTCAATTGCGCTCATCGCTTTGGATAAAGACAGGCGTCTTTGATATGTTTATTACATTGTTGCATCCACATTTACTTTCCTTCAAATTTAACAAGGTGAGATTATACCGACAAAGATAAAATTGCACCAAGAGAGGATAGAACACTAGGCAGCAACTTCAAAAAATTGACAGTGTCATATCCCACAAAATAGGATCTGGACCATGAGGGGGTGCGCTACTCTCACATCTCTAAGAATTCATGAAAGCGGGCTACTTGGTAACAATTAGATGTTAGTCAGTAGCTTTTAAAAAGAGGAAAGAGCTTCTTGTCTAAATCCTCAAAGCACATCAAGTACTGTCTGGGGCTGTTGCTTTCTTCATGAATTCACAGATGATGGTCGTTTCCATATTTATACATCATTAGTACCAAACGCCACGAAAAGTGCCACTTGGGATAGATGTTCCTTCAATACTTTTGAAATGTAGAAAGAGTGCTTGCTACTTTCTGCGAGAGTCTAGTGGGTGTGGCCTGGAACAAATTTTCCAATGCATTGTCCCTGGACCCTGGTTGTCTCTGTCCCAGACCTTTTGCAGTCATTTTCTTCCGCCAAGCCCTATATGCTCGGCTGTCCAATAGGTAAAAGCATTTAGCTCTTTTTTCTTTGTTTCTATGATGCTAAAATCTTGTTCCTGAATGAAGCCTAGCCCTGTAAAACTGATATGCCCAATCAACATTCTGTTTCACCTAAAAGGATTATGTATATCTTGCATTTGAATCTGGGAAGGGATCATAGCAAGGTGGTAGTTAAAAATAAAACAGGCAATTTGGTCTGTGAGCATGGTGATTTTTAACCATGACATTTGTGTTGCACGACCTATTATTATGCAAATATTTCCCTGCCTTGGCCAATAAAGCGGTGAGCCTGTGCAACAAAAGAAGTCTGTGCGCACGATGATA
This sequence comes from Cassiopea xamachana, assembly GCA_900291935.2. Taxonomy (NCBI): domain Eukaryota; kingdom Metazoa; phylum Cnidaria; class Scyphozoa; order Rhizostomeae; family Cassiopeidae; genus Cassiopea; species Cassiopea xamachana. The sequence goes on from OLMO02000273.1 coordinate 404,951, forward strand.
AGTGGCTATGTTGCACAAGCCTCAGGATGCTGAGTCAAAGTGGTAGTTGCGAAGGAGCGAATTTTGTTGTCATTTGCTAGAGTACTGGTTAATTTGAAGAACACTCGTGCAAGAAATTAGCATTTTCTTCGTTACACTCGATCAAGCAATGGACCTTTACCACCGTCATCAATAGGTCTTGAATCGCCGGTTCCATTGGTAATCAAGGTAAACTGCCAGGTAGAACAATCAATGTGGTAATGATAAAATGTTGTTGTTTATTTACCATATTGTTTTCGCTGGTTTTCACGCAGATTAGGCAAGTTTGTGATTCTCATCAGCCCTGCTTCAGCAAGGGCACCCAAAGAAACCCAAAGCTATTCTGATAATTGTTACTTGTCACCCCATTCTGGGTCATCGTATATGAATTTTCCCACGGGTCATAGCTGCTTGATAAATATACATAACCACAAATTGAACAACAATTTGAGATTTTACATCAAGTTTGTGATTTCCTACTTTTATTGTTATTGCTGTATACTGTGACAGCCAACTTTACACTGTATTATAACGAGAGATATATAATTGTAAGTAGGTACTATGTTGTTAAAGTGAAAGGCTAACAAATATATAGAACAACAACCATCTTCATTTGATCCACTTACTCCTGGGGACATTAGTCCTGCATTCAAATGGACAAGGCTCATCAAAACCTCTCCTTAGCACCCAAGTGCGTGACAACTCCCTGTGTCCTTTTTCTTTGGAGTGTAACAACTTCCCTACACCCCCTATCATAGCAAAAGCCTTGGATCAATTGATGGTATAGACTTGATTTCAGTAAAGCAAAGCAATTTTTATGTCAAATTCTTATGTTATTCTCATGTACTTGTTAAAAAATAAAGTACCCCATGTTTTTACATCTTCTCAGGTTTTATTCTATGCACTAGAAGAGTATAACTTTCTTATATCTTTACTAGAGTGACCCACAATGGAGATATCTTTATAATTCCATATCTGCTTTGGTGAATGGGAATGACCCCCTTCACCTTAGCACTCAGGGCCCGAACATCTGCTGAATTATATTTCAATGCTAATTATTATTCCTCCCATCCTCTCTTTATAAACTTACTTGGAACAGAGAAGAAATCCTAGCTGTCTTAATATCTTTTTCTCTGTTGAAGACACATTTGAGGCAATTGCCCTATTACAGGCCAAGCCAAGTGCTTATGTTGACTGGGTGAAGCAGGACGCTTTAAAAAATTGCCAGATTCAAGGTGGTCTTCTCTCTTGTCAGTGATGGATCTATCAAGTGTTTTGGAATTGCAAATAAAGTCCTTTTATGGCAAAACTGGGTCTAAGGAACAAGCCAAATGCTCCCATAAAGTGTACAATTCAGTAGTTGTATCACCTGATGAAAACCTGTATTGCCTCAGTGCCAACACAATAGATTGAATAAAAGTAAAACTCAAATAGTAAAACTCAAGGACAAAAAGCATGTTTTTCAGCTCACAACATCAACAACATAAATGGCGTACTTAAGTGTACGAACCTAACACTGACCCTAATGGGAATATGACTGATAAAATTTTTCTCCTTTGGAAAAGGATAGACTTTAATGAAAGTGTGAATGGCACAAAATCTGATGCACCAAATCACATTTTGCCACTATTTTCTAAATTGAAAAGTCAATCTTCATCCTCTATGCAAAGGAAAGCAGTGGCAAGAAAAAGGTCCTACCTTTCTCACCACAGCATGGAACTCAATGCAAAATTTCATTTCCTGTAGTGGCTGAGGACAGTTACATCACTGCAAAGAGAAGTAACTCAGATTCTTGTTCTGAAAACTCTATATCTATTCCCTCTACCACTGCTGCTCAAAAAGCCAATTCAAGCAGTAATGCCTAATGTTCTGCAAATCATTTTTCAGCAATCCCATCTGACATTGGTAATTTTTTTGAATTTAATATGACATTGATATTTTTGTCGAATGTACTAGCTATCTTACAGAGCCTAAGACTGATGACATTTCAAATAATATTTGAAAACCTGATAGTAATTCTAAGTTTTCATTTCACACAAGTTATTATAAGAGAGGGAAATTTAATTTATCTTGGTTGCAAAGTCACACATGGCTTCCATATTCAAAGATTGTGGATGGAGCTTTCTGTGTTCCTTGTTTGCTTTTTGGAAGGAGAGCTGGACTAAACTCTCTAAAATACGGAACCTAATGACAAAACCTCTGGGCATCTGAAACTCTCCATTAAAGAAATTTGATAATCATGAATTAAATCAGAAACTCATAAAACTTCTGTGCTGACAATGCAGTCTTTTGTATCTGTGATAAATAATGAGATCAAGCCAATAAAGCAGATGCAAAAAATTATTGGTGATTACTAGGGAATGGATTGATTTCAAATGTGTCTGATTCGATAGTTTAAAAGTCGCAAAGATCTTGAAAATGTTTGTTTCTGCGCATGCGCAAAACATAATGACGTAACAATTTGCAACCCTCAACATAAGTCCTGTATCCACCCCTGACGTCTGCCTCAAGATGCATAGAACAAATGCTGCAGATACACCGGGGGGATCTCCCCAGAAGATCCTCTCGACGACAGTTCTGTAGCCATTCTTTACACTTGGAATGCAAGCAATTCCAAGCAAATATTGTACTTTCTTATTGTTTTCATAGATGAGTTATTGAAAACGACTGCTATCAACATAAGCTTGGACTCCCGTTTTTCATTTGACAGGAAATGGTAGATAGTTAAATCGGGATTTTCCGCTGAGTTGTTTGAGCAGTTCACAGCCGAACAATAGTAACCTTGGATCCATTGTTCTTTCTTTATTCTTCTCCTATACTTTTCTTCAACATTTCACGGATTCAATATTCAGAATCGAAGATAAACCCAAAAAACGATACAAAGTCACCTCTCTTTACGGTCAAACGCCTTATAATTTGCAGAAATGCACTTGTTTAGTCTCGCTTTCATTCACCCTCTACTAACGCAGGCGCGAAAAACAGATACCGAAGAAAGTGAATAATATCCTTACAAAGTACATAAAATACTACCTACACTATCAGTTGCCTTCTTCGACTCCAATTGGCTATCTATATCGCTTTCTAATAACGCAATAAGATCCAAAACAATGGAATATTATACAGAATTTGCTATCACAGCTTACGCTCATGTTTACATTCTTTGGTCACGTGATGCATTTTCGAAGTATTTCAGTATGAAACGATAGACCCTTTGTTTTCCAGGCAAGCTTCCTAACCAGTCAATATTCTCGTATGAAAACGTGCTGGATCCCATATGCTTTTCTGTAGGTCGCAATTAAAAAACAGAAAGCATGCCGTCCAAATGTTGAATCAGTTGAGAACACTAATTGGGTGATTTTACTGCAGGCGCGTAGCCAGTGCAATTTTTTAAGAGAGGCACTGGATGGGCGTGGCACCTAATTGCTAACTAGAGGGCCGTGGCACTCCAATGAGTACAAAGTTAAAAGAATTTTGATGATGATGTAAAGGCTTTAGCCTCCTTTAGGCCACAATACTACCCTAATCATTTATATACAAAGCTGACCAAATTTTTGGCAAAAGCTTTTGAATACTCCCCAAACATAAATTTCACTAGGCACGTGTTTGAGCATAGCTACTCCGAGCATAGCAAAGTTGAGGTGAGAGTTGAGTAGTAAGCATAAAGCACTATAGGAGGAGCAGGGAAAGCCTCCGTGAACAAAATTATTAAATTTGATAAATAATATACACTGGTTAATAGGCAGAAATACTTTTGCAAAATATGAAAGATATAAAGAAAGATGGGTAGAGCGAATAGAAGTGATAGGATCCATTAATAGACAAAGTGTAGCACCCAGAACGTTGCAAGAACCATTTCATTTTGGGGGGGTGTAAGGTTGGATTTACCTGAGTTTACCTGGTTAGTAAGCTGTGCTATTCTCACCGATCACTATTCACTCCAACGCTCTAAAGCAATGTCTTTTGGTTATTTATATGCGGTGGGGTCAGGAGAGTTTATCGTAAGACTAGTAGATCAAACGGACACTATCATGCATTTATTATAGGGCCTACCATGGTTGGGTCCTTAGAAAAATTTTCTAAATTGAGGTTCACAGTTGACTGGAAAGCGCTATTATGATATTGGTTTTTGCAAACGCAGTTAATACTTCCTTTAGCTATAGGTTCTTTTACCTGTTGTAAGAGCATTATATAGTCTTCAACGTTTTAAAAGTTACCTGGTTTTGGCAATGTATCGACCCAATTTTACCTGAATTTTCTCAAGCTCAAAAAGTTGGGGGTGTGACACTTCCCCTCTACACTCCCAGTTGCTGCTTCGTCCCTGGTAGCAACCTCGTGAGAAGGTGGAATGGGAAAGCTGCTCGTGAGCAGAGAAAGAATGGGATGGGGCATACACTCAAAAATTAATTATGCTCATACACTCTGGAACGTTAGAAAATGCCCCTTTTCAAGTGAGATGGAGGTTATTTTGATCATTGGTCTCTAAGCAGAAAAGAAAGGTAATCCCATAATTTGTTTTAGTTGAAGTTTGAAGACTTAATGCGCCAATGCCAACGGGTAAGTCTCTTAGAGAGATAAAGATAAAGAAGATGAAGCAAATAATACTTGCTATGAAATTTTCATAGGGGGGAACAAAGCTACATTTTGAAACTTCAGGGGGCCTTGCCCCCAGGCCGCCCTGACTATGGGCCTGTTCTACTGTGCGATTTTGCTCCATCTAATCTACTCGGCAAACTGCTGCTTTTGTGCATCATTTGGAAAACACGAATTATGAAAAGAAGACGCAATGATTCCGTCTTCAATAGTTGATTTCCTACCATCCAGAGACTTCACTAGTTGTACAACCTCTTTATCGTCTTTCTCTTGAAAAGTGAAGCTGCTCATTACTTGCTCTGTGTTTCGAATTATTTCTAGGACACTATGGTCATCCTTTTCGAGAATCAAGCTACCGATTCGTCGATCATCAGAAATTCCGTTTTCTTTAACTAGTTCTTGCCCCTGGAATTTTCTATTAAATATACATAGTGGTCATTACAAATCTCGGTCATTCCTGGTCATCAATTACAATCGCATCATTTTTTACAAGAAAGATTCGTTCGGAAGTTTCTCTTTGATTTCGAAAGAAAGGGTTTAACAAGGTCCCAAAATTCTTTATGAGACATAATACCCTTTTTGATCGGCTTTTTAAAGAGATTTTTCAAAGCCTTTTTTTTGTAGAAACACATTTATTTCGCTGGTTTTTGAAACTACTTCTATTTTCAGCTGTAGGATTTTTTAAGCCTTTTTTGAGTCTTGGTCTTGCATAAATCGCCTTTGCAATTGCTGATTCATAAAAGGGATAGTATTTCCTCTCTGAACTTTCGCTTTTGAAGGAACATGTTCATTAACAAGTTTTCGGAAAGCAGGTGAAAAATTCTTATACGACAAATCCGCATCATTTGACTTCACTTTAAAGTCAGTATTCTTAACATCTTGGAGAAACATAGTAGGGTCAAACTTGTTTTTAATTGCTACGATACTTGATTACCTTTGGCTTGAGACTGGGTATGCTTGCTTTCATAAAAGTAGAGGAAAAAGCATGAAAATCGCTGAGACCAGATTCAAAAACGATGGTATTTTGAAAGCATCCAGGTTTATTTGTACACAAGACGTCAATTGACCAACTATGGCCTTTAGTGAGGTATGGCTTATTCTCTACTAAATTTAACAGTCCATAAACATCACAGAATGAAATTAATTTGGTATACCCGAGATAATATAGATCACGAGTATCGATGTATATGTCGCCCGTATTTATAACACTGTCATTTTGTCCAAGGCCGAGTTTAACGAAGAAGACTGTTCTCTAAAGAATAATTCCAGATTGGAAGCTTCTGGCGATGCTAAAAGCAACTCATCTCTTTTACAAACCATCAGATCAGAACAAATATTTGATAATATGCCAGTTATCTAAGTGTTGAAGTGAAAACCTTAAAGACCTAACTAACTTTTAGTTTGTCACCTAAGGACTGAATTACTATCAAAGAAAATCAACCTATTAAATTACTAATTAAAATAGTCTATTAAAGGGGAAAAGGAAAACCAAAAACTATAAATATAAAACACAATACACACACTACTTTTTAAAAGAACAATTTTATCAGAGCACGAACCTGAAATTTGATGTAAAACTAAGAACATATTAAATACAAGGCTGAGCCTGAAGCCTCGTCGTAAAATGTATTTTTTGAAAAACGATGCAGAAGCTTTCCACAAACCAATGGATATGAAAGGTCCTTCCTTTGGTGTCCTTTTAAAATTGTATATAAACTTTTTCAATAAAAAACATTAGCAAGAGCGACCAGCTTGGTTGTAACAATATCGCTCTCAATCAATAAAAACACCCAATGTTGCCTTGTATATTGTCCTTCAATGTATTTCTAAATGGCCTATAGGCTACTAATTTAAAAAAAGATTAAGAACAATTCAGCCTCAAAACTTGGGGACAATCAAGCGGCAAATCCTGCAGGTATAGCCTTTACTAGATCAATATTTGATCCTATTTTAAGAAATGAACCCCCCAAGAATTCTGATACCAACGCGTATCATATTTCCAGCCCCCCTTTTTCCGAATTCTCTACTCTGTGCCCTAGTGTTGCATGTATACACGTTTTTTTTATAAGAAAATAATTACTTTGCCTGAGCCTCAATGTTCTAAACATTTCCCGAAATTGAGCCTGAGATTTTCTTAATTTTTTCTTAACTTTTGCTGAAATAAACTGGCTAGAGTGGTTTACACTTTCGTTAATAATATTGTATACTTGAATTTGAACTCCATCTTCTACTGTAACTTCTAACATTTTGAAAGCAATAACGAGGAAATACCGATTTTTGCCCAATAAAAACACTTAATTTTGGAACTTGAGCCTCATGATTTTCTTACGATGTTCTTATGATTTTGACGATTTGAGCCTCATTTTCTTATGAACGTTTTTCTTATAAAAAAACCTTGTTTTCTTTACAGACATGACGTGACCGCTAAAAGCATTGAAATATGATTACAAAAGAACAATAGGATAAATCGGATAAACCGCAGCAACCACAAAATTGCGTGAATTTGATTTGGACTGAAGCTGGGGTGCATAAATTTGGAGTTTCCTGTTTATAGCATTTTTTATCATTGCGAATGTAATCAAGTGTGGCTAAGTTATGACCATTCTCAGACATGGATCAATGTTACTAGGCATAGGTGTTAAATATTTACGAAGATTGGTTTAAAGATATTTGCCGCATTGATGGAAAGACTCAATGGAAGACTTGTTGGCTTGAAGTTTGATAGAGATAGCAGGTATCAAGGCGCAACACAGCTTTCAGGAGTTTACATGTGCGTGAACAGTATAGTGCGGCAAAGTATAATTGGACGTACTGGATGTGAAAGTATTTGAGTTTGAGTAGGCTTGTTGTCTGAGAAAACTATGCTATGCTCTGCGAGATGCCCTTTGCAAAGATTAAACAAGGTTTTGTACATCCTTTTGGGCTGCTCTTTGTGTTGCTCAATTTTGTTCGCCCTAATAAGCTACAGACTTGATTCAGGAGTATCAACGGGTAAGAAAAGCAGTTTTATACATTGTATTTTGAATAAATGATATAATTTCATCATAATTGACTCTGTTGCCAGTTACTTTCACGTTTGTGAGATGATTGCCGCCATTTAACGATAGCTTCAAATTGTTTTTTCTTTCCAAAACTGGTGAAGATTGAAGACAGAGAGTATTTCAATCATCGTTGAAAAATCATGGAACGTTTAAAGAACTCATTTATATTGATAAACAAGAAATAGAATCTATTTTTGCAGTTTCATCAAACGTGCAGGTTTGTCGTATTGTGACATTGACAATAGTCACAGTGAACCAGAATAGAAATCAAGACATGTAATCCAATGGTCATAGAGACAACTGTGTGAGAAAAACTAACTCATTATTGATTGCAGTGTGATTTTACAGTATGAAACTTGGGATTCATTAAAGCACATGTGTCAAACTCAAGGCCTGTTGGCCATATGTGCCCCAGCATTCAGCCACATCTAGCCATGTAATCATTATGAAGGTCATCTCATTCCCTGGTTATATGAGCATCTAAAATGTTAAGGTTGGAAAGTACAGTTTTTGTATGACTTTGACAATAACAGTGATGAAAAGAGTCCACATGACTTCAATATAAATCCCGCATTCCAATATTCAACTGTTGCATAAGAGACAATTGCAATAGGTCCTAGGGCTATTTTATAGTTGACAATGGTAACATCTCCTACTATCATCAATACAATTATGGAATGGTCTTAATACCTGTTGGAATTGTTTGCTATGGAAATCTCAAATATTGGAATGTTGAATTTATATTGAAATCATGTGGACTCTTTTCATCAATACAACAAACATATCGTTATTAAAAGAAGTTGCTTCAATGAAGAATGCAGTGCAATACATTCAACCATTTTTGACACTTAAAAGGACCAGCAATGGCATATCAAGTTTTGCTAATTCCAAAGATGTTTATATTTATATTCATCATAGTATTATGAAAAAATAGATTTATTACATCATACAGTCATGTTTTCATTCACATTTGAATTCTGTGATTTGCAACTTGCAGGAATATTTCTTTCCACTGCAATGGCATTACCTCTGACATCAGAGATGAACATTACAATAGTCAAAGACAATGGGAAAAACCAGAGTTGCACTACTCTCTACAAGACCCACTAACAAGCAGCTTAGAGTATGATATTGGCAGGGGCGGATTCAGAGCTGGGCTTTACGGAGGGCATCTCATTCATTTTGCTGTTTTTGCATGTCGAAAATTTCTTAGGACACTTGTTTGCTATAGGAAATACTACTGTTTGAGGAAGCATGGATCCGTGGCCTCCCTGGGTTGGTTTAGTGGACATGGGTCTTTGTGAGAAAAAACTTATGTACTACTTTCCATTGAAAGTTGTCATTCTGAACTAGAAAATTAGACAATTTATAGTTTTCCTTATGGTGTTCCTAAGGAAACACACCAAGGAAATATGTGGCACTTAGGCCATTTAGTGATGCAGTGGGCATAATGTACATGAAATATGATAGAAAAATGGGAAACTCTTGTCTCCTTGTGAAATAAAAGATTTTTTCCAACAAAGCCGAACATCCTTCATTAGAAATATTTATAAGTTTTACTGTCTCCTATGGTGCTCCTAAAGAGACACGTCATGCAAATAAGGACACTTTGGCCATACAGAACTTTGGAGTACACTTTTTTTATAAGTACAATTTTATAAGAACAGGAGCTTGAAATTTGATTATACATCAAGAACAAATTAAGAACAAGCTTGAGGCTTAAACACTGCAATTGTTCCCATGAAAGTTAAGGAGAAATTAATACCTGCCCCATGAAATAGCCTAAACACATGTTTGTTTTGGATAAAGTATAAAATACCAATGAAAGTGGAGTGTTTTAGTTGGCTAATATGCAAGTTTTCTTTCACAGAACTGCCACCTTCTATGTATAGTGTAAAGGCACTTCTCAGATCTAAGAATGCTCATTTTCTATATTCATGGAAATTTGATGTGGTAACTTTTGAAGAGCAGAATTTGTCTGTTTGCATTATTTGTACAGTGAATTTAAGTTGATTTTGAGTTTTGCCCCTTGTCCTGTTCAGTTTAGCACCCCTGCACCAAGGCTCCATATAGCTGACATCATTTGAAGCAAAAAATGTAATTCTGGTTGTCTCATTGGGAGTTGTTTGCTTGAAATGAGAAAATTATTTAGTAATTTTTGTTGAATTTTTTCTAATATCTTATGAAGATATGAAGAATTTTCTATATCAGCCTTCCATATAATATTGTATTTTACTGACTTATTTATTTTAGCATCAGTTCAGTCAAAAATAGGCAGATTCCCCAAACTGCCACTGCTAATCAACTCTAGGCAACAAATTGTGGACAATAAAAGAGGATTGGTGAAGGAATTGGAAAAGGAAATAAACCTCCTTAAGAGAGAACTATCTTATTATCAAAATGCAATGTATGAGAGTGGTCAGAAGAGAGCTAAAAAGGAGCAGTCAGTCCCTTGTCAAAGTGGTTTTGGAATAGCTAAATGCCAGGTCAGTTTCACATTTTGCATCCAGTTTATGGTACATTAGTTTCATTTTGGTCTTAAACTAGAGTAGCTTAGTTATTTAATTGTCAATAGCTCAAAATATTAATGTTATTGAGCATTGACCATCAAGACGTGCATTGCACATGTCTATTCTTTTGTTACTGTTAGCTGCCTGAGATAACATTTTATAAGAAAAGAGGTATCATCATTCTTGAATAACTGGTTTGAAGATCTTGCATCATTATGATTTGCGTTAGTTTATTGAGCTTTTTCATTATTTTCACCATATGCTAATATCTTTTGTTTTAGGAATAAGGCATGGACAAACCCTGAACTGTTGAACTTATGATTACTTTCCTTTTCATGTTGTTGATATTTATTTTTTTATGTATTTAATCAGGCACAACTTTTGTAAGCTACCTAATATTAGGGAGGTTTACAATTGTATTGTATGAATTTTTGATCAATGAGAAGTTTGGGGAAAAAACTTTATAAGCTATTGACCATTGAATATGTAATAACATAGCAATATTTATACAAGTTAGCTTGATTGCTGCTATCAATCAAGGACATGTTTACCTAAAAGAACCAACATCAAATTTGTTTTTGGTGTGGTCTACTGATGGTGATTTAACATTGCTTCTGTTACCATTTATCATCGTTAAACTTTGCATTTAAGTTTTCTCAGATCATTGTTTCTTGTGTTGTGAAATACCTATAAAAATGCTGTTGCAATAAACTGCAAGAGTTAGCATCATGACTCTGTATTTTATTTGTGCTTTACGAGGTGTCAGGTTTTGTCTGATTTGGGACAATAGTTTGAACCTTTAATTTGCATTTTTTAGAACATTCTCAATCTTTTTATTGTATGTGAAGCTTCTGGGGTCATGCATTTAGTATTTATGTACAAAAGGGGGGGTTGGCACATCTAAGCAATTTTGTCATAAGCAAGGTGCTTTTATCATACTTTGTTGTATTTGGCAACAACTTTCATTACTATACTATTTTATATAACAGTTACTATGATCATTTTTTAGTCTCTTAAACGCTTTACAGTCTTTTTCTCCATGGAATTATTTATTGGATACTTAAAAACATTTCAGTTAGAAATGGGGGGAGCATATGGGGAAGAGAGCTTGCAGGTGATGGGGGGGAGTTGTAGAAAGTGCACAAGTGCTTCCAATGGGGGGTCAGATTTTGGTGTTTGTATACTAGTTGAATGACCCCTTTCAGCAGTCATTCTGTATGTCTTATGTTGTGTTTGATATATTGGTTTTCATTTGTCCTTCAGGTTTTGCATGTCGCTATTGTATGTGCTGGATTCAAGGATAGCCGAAGAGTCGTTACCTTGATCAAATCTATGCTGTTTTACAGGCGTCAACCCTTACATTTTCATTTCATTTCTGATGAGGCAGCTCACCTTGTCTTGAAAACTTTGTTTGAAACATGGAAACTTCAGCAAGGTATTGAAGCATTATCTTACATAGTAGCATGGTAGTTTTCATGGAAAATAAATGCATAGGAATTAGGGCCATCATGAAGGAATATCTGCCTGGGGGTGTTAGCTGATATTTTACTGACAGAATGAGGATTGGCAGCTAGAGTTATGTTACATATAAAGGGGCTTTTGAGCTTTGCCCCCAAGAAAATTTTGTGAAAACCACTCCCTTTACTTTAGCTATAGATATGGCTAGTGCCCTTTGTTCATATCAGAATTGTATTGGGAAAGTATGAAAGAGTAGCAGCTCTCTAAAACAAGGAGAATATGTTTGTCACTAGGTGGTAGTGAATATTGTGTCAGAAGAAGTAGTAAAATGGAACTAAATTCTCATGCTTTCAAGAAATAAATCCCCCATTCAACTGCTTAAGTTATTGTATATTTTAGCTGTTTTAAAACCATTTTATTGCTGTAGAACTGTGCTATTGCTGCAAAAACTGGCTATCAATGCAATAAACTTAAGGTATGGTGGGAGCCAAGAGTAAATTACTGATGAGTTGCAGAGCTTGTTGAATAATCTGATGAAACTGTCAATTGTATGCTGATGAAGCTGTTGAGTGTATTCCCATAAAGCTCTCTAATATTCAGATGTTGCTGATGAAGCTATCAAATGTATTCTGATCAAACTGGTGACTTTATGCCAATGAAACTGTCTGATAATGTCAAAAGAATGCTACACACTTATGTCACCACATACCATCAGCTAAGACAGGCTTAACTTTTTGTCTAAAAGTTGCAAAGCTTCCCAAAAAAGTATATAATTTACTGATAAGAGACAAGATTTACTAACAGAGCAATTATATATGGGGGGGGGGAGGTTTTATGCCTCCCCACACAAAGGCCCTGATAGGAATGGCCAAAGCAATAATTTATTCAATAATTGTAGGCAGATGTGATGAGTTTGATGAGTAGATGGTATGGTAAAGCGTTGAGTAGTAGACACTTTTTGAAGAACAACATTGTTAGCTGTAGGACAGCTATGAATTGTGATTACAAATAGTATTTTCAGACTCTTATAGTAATAGCATGTTTGAAAATGAATTTTTTACAGAGCTGATTTAGTTTACTCTTACTTTCTATTTGACTGGCTTACCTTTACTCATATAAATTGTTCTTTGCAATATGAATTATTTGAATTTTTTGGCTCCTCCAATGCCATTATGTTAAGGAATAATTATTCACAGTAAGATATTTACTTTGTATTTGTAACCTTCCCTTTGTATCTTTTTGTTTGTTCCCATGTCTTATGGAGAGGAAGTTGTGACTGAAAGTTGATGAAGTATGGAGAAGCACTATGTCTTGTTTTGCTGGATACCTCACTTTTAACTTTACTTGAACTGATGTCTTAGTTGTAAGCATTTGGTTATACCTCGTGATAATGTATATATAATTCATTAGTTTCCTCATAATATTTGAAGTTTATGATTGCTCTCTTTAGTGTTGGTCAGTTTTTATGATACTGAGAAATTGAAGGTAAATTTTAACTTTTGTTTTTATAGTATTATGACTAGTTGTGGTTTAATATCCTTTCACCTTAAATCTTCTTGAATTGTCTATTAAAGGACTGCATAAAATGTTCAAGTTTGAGTAGGCCTATTGATTAATACATTAACAATGATTGACCACTTGTAATTCAACAAATGCCCTCAGCAGGAGATAACTAAATTGATCATTTGAAAAGATAGTATGTTAGTGCCATAGGCTTTTTAAGCTGCGTACTTGTGAAAGTTATTTATTAGAGATATAACTCCCTGATTTCCAGGTGAGCAAGTTTGAAATTAGGATGTGCCATTAAGATGTGGCAAAAATATGGGCTGGTTGTAGAAATGTGGTCAAGTTGAACAATTTCTTTTGCCAACATTTCCTGTTGAAGTAGAAGAAATAAATTACTTTAGCATAGTTGTTGTTATCAGAGGGCAGTCCTTCGCAGGGGCACTAAAAATAGGATGATATTTATTCATATGATGTCTGAGGGAATTACAGCAGTTTCCTTGCGCTGATAACATATGCTATTCAAAAATAGAATTTATTTTGAATGAATGAGTTTGAGATGTCAGAGGTTTTGTAAAAATTCCAGTGCTTAATTGTTTTTCTTCATTTTCCATAGTCACACATTGAGTGGATTCCAAACAGACATTACTCCGGGATTTTTGGCTTGATGAAGTTAGTTTTGACAGAAACCCTGCCATCAAGTCTTCATCAGGTGAATTCGCATTTTAAAATTACAGTGGCAGCATTTTCTATGCTTACTCCATATTTTATATGGCACAGGATTTTTTTAATTGTAAGAAGCACTCTTATGAGTATTGCCTGGTAGTGCAATCGAATATAAACTTGTTAGAAGAGCACTGAAATGTTTACTTTTTTTATCTTCTAAAATGAAGTTTCTGGTAATATTACATACAGTCAAGCTACTTACCTGAGTTGGCATTTTTGATTTTATGAATGCTGAAACATGGAATTGACAAATTCTCTCCTTGTCTAGTTAGAAAGTTCAAGGAAGGGAACGAATTCTTTCTCTTACAGAAGTGTGGAAGTTGAATCTTGATATAGAGCAATTCTAATACATTTACAACATGGGTCGGCTGGACTTGCATATAGTCCGAAAATTGTTTGTCCAATAGTTGTTACAGGGCAGTTAAGAGTTGTCACAAGGCACTTATGAAGAGCGAGAGAATTTTTATTCATTAGAAGTTCTCTATCACGTCTCGAGAATGACACGCCGTACGATCTTTAGCACTAAAATTTCGTTACTTCCAATAATATTTCCTTTTATTACGAACGTTTGGGTCAATTTGAAGCTCAGTATGTTGGATACACCACACGAAGATTAGCGTATAGAATATAGCAACATGTTCCCATGAGTATCATGAAGAGAACCATAGTGCAAAAAGCCACCGACCAGGTTAAATATTAAGCCTAGATATGAGTAGGCCATAAGAAAAACATCTTTTTACAACCCGTTTTCTGCTTAGGCGTTCAGTGATAACAAGTATTGGATAATTGACCCGATTAGGTCTTATTTTCATCTAAATTTTTTTAGAGCATCTCTATACCAAAGTCGAAAATCTACGTTTATTCAAGCAAAGAGAACTCTCTCTCTCTCTCCCTCTCTCTCTTTCTCTCCTTATTCTCTTTAACTAGGCAACGAAATTTATAATCCAATGCCATTTTTTCGTTAGTTCGTTGCATTATACTACATCTTTCAGTAACTTGAGATTGTTGTTTGTGTCAGTTGTTAGATAGAAGCATAGCCAGTAGAAGCCAATCAACGCAACCAGATGACTCGATTTTAAATGAAGTTGTGATCCTATACCTTCATTTACCTTCGTATTATAAGTTCTTTTACATTTCTGTATATTTTATTTTTTGCATCTCCAGTATTTCATATTTATTTTGCAAGGTTGTGGTCCTCGATACTGATGTGTTCTTCCTAGCGGATATCGCTGAGCTTTGGAGCCTTTTTCATAAGTTTTCGAAAACCGAGGTGAGTGTCCGCTTAAGGAATCAAAACATTGCCATATAATGTTACAGAATGTGGTTGCCGTTTTTCCAATTTTGCGTTAATTGATGGTATCTTAGCTAATCTAAAATTCATCAGTTAGTGTGATATCTTAGCTAAGTTAGAATTCATTGATTAAAAGCTCCAACTTTTTCTATGCGGTAAATGCATAGCTTCGCAGAATGTTCTCAGTAAAACGGCGCTGTCTAATTTCTTGCAGCCGTTCATCTGGGTTTTGGTGTTCTTTAGTTAAAAATCTACATGTACTCAATTGAGCGTTATTTTTCACTTGAAGTGTAGGAATACATAGCAAAACATTATAAAGAGTACTGTCCGGAGGTATGATCTATTTAGACAATTGCTGAGGTATGATCTATTTTGGCTGTTGCTTACCATAGAAATGAAGAGTGCCTTTGCCAGGGGTATTTCACTGCAGCATGAATCCATGCCTCTTTGCTCATCGTTTGTAATGAGATTTAGAGCTTTTGGTCAAGCCTCATTAATAGTATTTTGTGCCTGCGAACACAGATCTGAGAAAAGTCTGCCTGCAGGAAAATTGAATGTAATAGATGGTCATATGCAGATTAGAATGAAAAGTGCCTGCAGAATTTGAAGGCATTTTGTGCCTGCGAGCGGCACTAACCGCTCGCACATATTAATGAGGTTTGCTTTTTGTAAAGTAGAGTATTATTTCAAGCATAATCATGGGTTTGGAGACATACGGAACTGACGAGTGTCCGTAGATTTTGAATTTGAATGCTTTCTTCTGTTTTTTATTTGGACATAAAATCCGTCTTTTTCTTGCTGTAGGCGATAGGCCTAGTAGAAAATCAGAGTAAGTGGTATCTTGGAAAGCTTTTCAAAAACTTGAAACCTTGGCCTGCACTTGTAAGTTTTATTGAATGAATGCTGATTGTATTCTTTTTATGACAGTTGAGATTTCCAAGATGTTCTTGTAATTGAAATAGTATTTGGAGAGCACAGCTTGATTGTAGACATCAGTAAGAGAGCCACGGCGAAAAACATTGCCAGGATGGTGGTTGAAATGTTCATTTTATCGACAAAGCCATTTGTAGACAAACCAGAATTAAGACATAAACCAGAATTAAACCGGAATCAAACCGGAATTAGGACATAATCGTGATTAAGACATAATTAAGAGAAAGTTTTGAGACAAACTGGTCTCATCATCAACTAGCGAGTATTTGAGTATTTGGGTTTTTATGACTTAAGAATGGGAGAAACATATGGGCAAGAAACAAAAACAAGGGAACAATGAATGGATTAGGATGTAATCAGGCTGAGAATGCCTAAATAAGGGAAGTAAAATGGAAAAACATGGGTACAATATGGATTGAAACATAAATAGACTGGAAAATGCACAAATAAGGGAATAAGGACACGTGGATAAACGCAGCAATTCCTGGGAGATTAGAATTGACAAAGTGGTATAGAAGAATTCTGCTTTCCCTTTGCAAGGAAAGTCAAATTACCCATCCTGATTTTATTATGGTTTTCACCTCAATTTTGATTTGTCTGCATCATAGCTTTGTCGATATAATGACGTCATGGCAACAATGTTTTTCATCGTGGCTCTCTTTATGAAATTTCATTGTAAACATTGAATTTTAAACGGACTCGGCAGCAAGTCATTACGAGCGTAAGCTTATTGCATTCCCATACAAATCACTGTGCAAAATTCCATGTTGAAAATAGAGGAAGTTTGATATTGTTAAGATACAAGTTTTGGATCCTACTAGAATCAATATTTTTGTGGCTTTTTGTTTTCAATTTTGACTTGAGGTGACAAGAAAATCTACGTCTTTGATTTTTCAAAGGTTACTGATATTGGTTTTGTCAAATTTGCTTGATTTTTGGGCAAATGTGAAATTGACGATTTAAAATTAACTACAGGGAAGAGGATTTAACACTGGCGTGATTTTGATGGACTTACAAAAGTTGCGTCGTTTGAAGTGGTCACATCTGTGGAGACTAACAGCAGAGAAAGAACTTATGAATTTGCACCATACGCATCTGGCAGATCAAGTAATATTTTGTGTAGTCTGTTTGTTATGCATAAATCCTTGTATATTTGACGTATTTCCTCTAATGTGCACAGCCAAGAGCGTCGCTCTTCTCGCCAAACATTTGTAAACAACCCCGCCCTCAAAGAATGCCTCCTCTACTAAACACCGCTTTTCAACGAAGACCAAACAAGGAATAACTTTTTTTACAATAGTGGTGGTTGTTTTCTGTTTACGAATTCTTCCATAACTCAAGATAACGGGCGGCCCCTTGTAAATCAGCAATGCTGAATGAGCCAACGTCTCTGAAGAAATGAGATGTCATGTAATAAAGACGAAAGCTGCTTATAAAAAGGGTAAGCAGAAACGCCCCTACGGCGAAGGCTTATACACTGGATCACAGAAGCGCATAATGTGTTGAGCAGTGAGATGGAACAGAGAATGGGCAAATATGTTGTTTCAAAAACGATTCGTCTGTTTCGGCTTGTCTACTTTATTGAAGCAGGCAACGGAGGCACTGAAGCAAGATCAATAGGCAACTTTTCCACTTTTCCTGTCTTTAAAAGCCTGCAAAAGCTTTGAAAGTTCTCATATTATGAACGAGGACTATGATGGAGGCGAGGCTATGATAATGGTGAAATTGTTTTCATACGGCGAACAACTATATTTTTGAGCTTCAAAACATTTGTCACACAGTCTTTGTTGCATTTATGTGGGAAAATAAAACATTGTTAAAAGTTTCATTTTTCAATTTGTAATGAAGGGTATCTCTAAACTACGGCCCACAAGGCCTTAGCATCCGGCCCCCGGAGACCTTTTTGTCTAAGGAAAAAAATTGGCAATTAGAAGAAATTTCGCTGTTTGGATTCTTTTTTATTTGCCCTCGGGCTGAAAAAGTTTGGAGACCGCTGTTCTAGTATATTGGATATTCAAGCAAAAAGAGAGAAATTGCTTGCCCATACAGGATATTATGAGTGAGTTAGAGCATTCACATAATTTTATCGTATATTGCCTTGCATCATACAAAAATTTGTTTTTTTACAGGATGTAATAAATGCAGCATTGAAAGACAATCCGTACTTAGTGTATCGACTTCCATGTGTATGGAACATACAATTAAGTGACAACACCCAGAGTGAGGTATTGATCATATGCCTTTTTGATTTTGGAACTGGAAGAATATCAGAATTCAAATTATATTGCTAGTTTAAGTCTCGTATTTGAGTATTCAACTCTCTGAAAATCGATGGAGATTTGATAATAGGAGATTTCTCAAGAGGTCTTATTACGTTTGCACTGGAAATGACTAGTAGGTGCATAGGTGTGTTACAAGAGGTACTTCGTTTCTGCTAGAAGACAACAAATTGTAGATTAGCTTTTGATAGGTACAACTGATCCATTAAGTCGGTGGTNTTCAACATGATAAAATGCCATTCAACAAAGACGCAAGGTCCTTCAATTCACAATTGACTACAGAATCAAGCGCTGTTGATTGGTCTGTTAGCAATTTTCGATTTGGTTTTTATACCCGAAGATTAGTAAAAAAAATCAATTTTGACTTTTTAGCAATGCTACGGAGATGTTTCATCGCTAAAGGTACGAATGTGTTAAAAATGATATAATCTTAACACCCTTATATGTTTGAGGAACTGTTGTTGTGTTTCATAGATATTTAGGCATTAATTGTCACTACGAATATATTTTGTGAGAGTAGAGATTACCAAGGAGACTTTTAATTTGTATAAAATTGTTGGATATAAGCCCTCTGTACACGATTCTTCTTAACCTAGGTTGAACCCTGGTTGACCCCAACCCAAGCTTTATTTTTGCCGTGTAAATTGATTCAACCTGGGTTCATCCCAGGTTAAAAAAGTCCTACTCGAGAAGTGGATTGAATCCAGGTTGAGTGTCGTATAAATTGGACTTAGGAGAACCTGGGTTAGGAAAAACTAGAGCGCATGCGCTATTTTCTAATCTTGGTAGATGTGGAGAACTGAGAATGTAATCTTTTTCCACGGAACAAAATGAAATACTTCTTGAGCCCCAAAAATGATCATCAAAACAGTATTGCTCATTGTACAATGGTCATCACTTAGTATAATGTAAAGTAGTTCGGCTAGGGCAAACTAGAATGTCAGACGAATGCACGCACAACAGCCAAATTGAGAAACAAAGCCGAAGAGAAAACTATGCAATTTTGACGCTAACGATATGCTATGAAATAATTATGCGAGTTCTGCTTTTGTATTTACGAGATTTATTTTGATGAAGTGGATTCTTTGGTTTTTTCTTTGCCATATCTTTTTCATCTTTGTTATTGAGTACTCGTTTTGTTTTGTCTTGTAATTTTTCGAGTTGACTTCGAGAAGTGGTTGAGTCACAGATTCAAGATCGCTTTTGTTTTAACTTTTGCGCTACGTTGGCCTACTTTATTTGCAATCACATTGATCATACGCATGCTTATGTTGATAACTTAACCCAGGTTGACTCCAGGTTCGATTTACACAATGAGAATAACTGCAGTCGTGTAAATCAAACGGAGTTGAACTCGATTTAGGGTGAACCTGGGGTGAACATTGGTTGAGGACTGTCGTGTAAAGAACTTGATTTAGGGTGAACCTGGGGTGAAAATTGGTTGAGGACTGTCGTGTAAAGTGGGTAATAGTATCTCCGATCATCGATGGTCGACGTTACGCAAAAAAGATTCGATCTATTTTTAATGTGGAATCTACTTGGCCATATAACTTGATTAAAATTTTGAGAAAAAAGCTTTTACATTGCAGCTGATTCACTGGAATTCACCGAAGAAATCTTCTGTTGAGCAGAAGCATGTAGAATATTTTCGCAACATGTATTTGACGTTTTTGCAATATGATGGAAATCTTTTACGGTATTTCAGATTATTTTGCTATTTTTTCGAGTTCTTTTCTTGCTGTGTTTTCCTTAATTTTGTATTTAGACAAATTACTATTCATGAGGATGGTTTTTATGAATGTTACATAAATAGTATTGATTTTAAAGGAGAGAGCTGTTTTATTGTGAAATTGGAGGAGAAAAAGAAGATGGACAACTTCACGTGAGTCAATTGAAATTATTTGCAATTGCCTCGAATTGTGTGCAGGATTTTTTATTTTTGTAGTAAATGTATCTGCCATCCGTAATTAGTAATTATATGCAAGTGGACACCCTATGATGATTATATGCAAATGGACACCCTATGATATCATAAAGCAGTGGTTCTTATCCTGGTTTCGGTGGTTTGGTTCACCTCATTTGTAAGATTCGTGATGTCACTCTCTGCTTGGCCAGCTTGTGCACAATACAATATATAGTTATCTACATATGTTTTGATTTTGAAGAAAAAAGCACATTTTATTTTTCTAACTACGATGAATTCATGTATGGAACTTCTGGGGATCAGTATCTCCAGCAACGTAAAGAACCGTTGTCATAAAGGGTCATTATAATATTATATGGTATTGTATGATATGGTGTACTGTTTTTAAGCACAGCTCTGTTTCAGCCTTGCTGTAGTTTTGCCTTGCTGTTTTAAGCATTTCAACTTAAAATTATGCTTATTCCTATGCTTATATGTATATTTCTTTCGATGGAAAATTTATGCTAGTACGGTTGTAATTGATAGTCAACCAATTTCTAGTCCACGATATATCTTATTAGTTTATTCTTTGAAATTGCGTCATCAATTTTTAGTTCTTTGCATTCATTTTAGTCATTCATTGGCGCTAAAAATGTGTAGAGTTGATTGAAATTCAATTGATTTCTTTTTGCTAAAATCGGCTTTTCTAGCAGCTCAACAGCCTATTATATTTTGAACTTTGGATAAAGCACCAATTTTGGCAGATTTTCTTTGCATTGCAATATAGGGTAGCACTTCGCTGAGCACTATGCTGAATTTTTCTGTAATGCTGGTTACAACCATTATGCTTATGAAAGAAGTTAGTGCATGTGATTTGAGAATGTGACGTAGCATGATCATGTGATCGTATAACCTTGTCCTCTGCCATGTAGCATCTACAATAGGTCGGTTGTATTGTTATGGATGGTGTCTTGTTAATGCAATGGAATTTTACATTTCCGGCGTGCTTTGATATTGTTGTATAAACAGTTTACATTAAAACNCTATATTATATTGCAGGTATTGCAGATGATATCGCAAGGAATAAACATATAAAGTAATATTATTACCTTCTTACAAGTTTCTTTTTTATTATCTAGAAAAGCGTACCCGACAGCGATCCGTGCCATGAATATTTTGCTGAACAGCAGCGTGTTCGACGTGTCCACCTTTACTTTTTGGATTTTGATATTGAACAAGTAAGTCCTGTCTTCCCAGGTAATTTGGATTTTGTTTCAAACCTAACGACACCTGAGTATTGGTTTGAGCTTTGGGTGGATGTATTTACAAAGTATTCAATTCAATTACTTTTTAATGTCAGCGACGCTTACCTTAATACGAAACATAAGTGATATTTGCTCCTACCAGGTGGATAGTGATGTCACGTTAGTTGCACATTCATCAATGGATAGGCTGCAATTAGTCGAGGCATTGCTTAAGCATTGGGAAGGTTTGTAACTTTGAATTATTTCCTGATATTTTCAAGATTTCAGTTCATAAATTTTATATTTTCACTTGCATTTTGTATTGTTTAAATGATGGGAAAAATCTCGATGTTGCAAAATTATTTTTGAAGTATTGTCGAGTTGCGTTTATATGGTCCTTTTATTCAACTTTCAGATGCCAAATTTTAAGTTTTTATATGAAGTCATTCCTAATGGNGGAATGGGACATTTGTGTTAAGGGATCTTTCTTTCGGGCGTTTTATTCAACTTTCTGATGGCAACTTTTAAGGCTACGTTTACACGGGGCCGGCCGAATATTTGAGCTGCCAAATATTAGGTCGGCCCCGTGTGAACGCTGCCTAAGGTTGCTTTAGTAAGCGTCCGAATATTTGCACGCCTGAGTGACCTAATTTGAAGTCGGTTAGCCAGCCCCGTGTGAACGTTACGCCTAAGTGGTCAAATATTTGACCGACCAAATATTCGGTTGGCCCCGTGTAAACGCTACCTAAATTTTATATGAAGTCATTGCTGGTCGGAATAGGACATTTGTGTTAAGGGATCTTTCTTTCGGGCATGTGCTCACGCATGCGTATAGGTGAACTTTTCACAATGGAGTATGCATAGTGACTGCGATAAAAGCAGTTTAATTCACTTATTTCATACGAGAAGCTCCATGCTGCAGATTAAAGACCAACTGAATTTGATGAAGATAGCAAGCAGCACAGAATCAATGACAACTGCTGCAAAATGTAAGCGAAAACGTCTTGACGAGGCAGGTTTATTTGTCGAAATCCTACAGATTTTCAAGCCAGAAAGTCTTGTACTTTTTCAAAACCAATCCCGCCAAATTTTACCCCAGGTTGTAGTAGGAAAACGGATCGAATGAAAAACAACAGAGAACTTTTAAATATGTGGTTTACAAAGTCGAAAGTCCTGTATAATATGGACTCTGTTACTAGGTTTTATAGCATCAAAGTATGTGCAAATGCATCACGTATCCATACATTGTTCCGCATTGTTTGAAGGGCAGCTAAATAGGCTATTGTTCCAGCACATCGTCATATGTATCCCATGGATCTTCATTCTCTTAATGTTTTGTTGACTGCTTCTTTGATGTATTTAGATTTGCGCAGTTTTGTGTGTTATATAGCTTTTCTTTTCATGTATGGGGTCAGTTAAAAGTATGTAACAAAAACCATTTTGACCTCCACCCCCTATGTAACTGCTTGTTACACTCATGCTGATACCCCTTCTTTATTGCGTAATATTATGGCATGGGATCCCCCAAACCAATTTCTATTTATGTGTATAGTACAACTTAATGCAGTATAGCAAAAGAAATTGCTCAAAATCGTTGAAATTAAAGATTGATTAGGGATAGTGCAAGACTTGAGCCCGATAAATTTTAGTATGTTTTGGAAGCACTCACGTAAAGTGATGAGGTAGAACTATTACACTAAATTTTTTGCGTTACGTAGCGAAAGTAATTTACACCCTCCACCCCCTATATTTTCCGTAGAAGTTTGTCAAAAATTAGTGCTTATCCACCCACCCTCTACTGTTACGTACCTTTTGAATTTTTAGTTGAAATCAAACCTATGGGGAGATTGTTTCATAAGCTAATTTAATTTCACCGCGGAATTACTTTGACATTTTACTGATACAATCTAATTGTTGTTATCTCTCTAGGGCCGGTTAGTTTATCACTATATTTATCAGATACGGAGGCGCAGCAATTTCTTCGATTCTCTTCAAGGTCACACGTATTTGAAAAGAGAAAAAATGTTGGTGTACATTTGGTTTATAAAGATGGGGTTCGTTACGATTTTGGCACGATTTCTTTATTTAGCTGAGTACAGTCGAACCTCTTCTAGCGACCACTAGTGATTAGTAGCTACCTCCTCATAGCGTCCACTTAATACGTACCCATATTATTGCCTATATGGTGAACCTCTGAAAACAGATTACCTGCCATTTGCGTTTTTTGGCCGCAAGGCTCAGCCCAAATCAAAACTATTGCCCACTTTTTTTCTAAAAGGGGCCACACATATGAGCTTAATTACGTATTTTGGCCATAAATTGATTGTTAGGGAGTTTAGCGATACAATATAGAAGTTATGGTTCTCTTATAGGACAGCATTTATTGAAAAGTCCAAGGTTTTGCTAAAAATTATAGTGACGGCCTGTTTGGGATGTATGTATTACTGTTAGTGAAAGGCCGACTATTGTGCGAACTCTCAAAACCATATAAATGCATGAAATGAATTTAACGCAAGATTTAGTTAATTTTTAGTAGACTTCCGAATTGCGGCCACCTTCTGTTAATGGCCACTTGATCTCGGAGCCAGATGTGGCCGTTGTTAGAGGCTCGACTGCAACTAGTTGTTCTACTGTCATTTTTTAAATTCATTGTACAGTCTGTTGTTAATTTAATTTGTATCTTTATTCATTCTTTGTTGGTATGGTATTATATTCAGTTTCTTGTTCAAATGCTTTGCTTTGGGATGGAATATGAAGTTTGGTAGTAGGTAGCAAGAAGTGTTGATTATGCTTTTCAATTTAGAAACAAGAGTTGCTGGAAAGAGAGTTAATATATGTGCATAGATTTCCAATTTAATTATGCCCCTTCAACTGCTTTCAGTTTTCCTCTTACATTGCCTTAAATTTTAGGATTTCTATCCTGTTAATTACCTCAGGAATGTTGCACTTCAGCAAGCAAAAACGAAATTTGTCTTTTTAACTGACATTGATTTCTTGCCGCTTCCTGGATTATACGAAAAGTTGAAGTAGGTTCTGTTGAGAATATTTGCTTTTAAGGGTTGTTTGTTGCCTGCAGTTTGATAATCATTGCTTGGTTTTCCATAGTTGCAACTTAGTGTTTACTTGAAGTCATTAATTGTAAACTAATGTTGTTTACATATTTCAATGTTGTTTACATAGTTCAATATTGTCTACGTATTTCAATATTCTTTACATATTTCAACGTTGTTTACATATTGCTATGTTCTTTACATATTTCAATGTTGTTTACATATTTCTATGTTGTTTACATATTTCTATGTTGCTTACATATTTCAACGTTGTTTACATATTTCTTGTTTAGAAGAAAAGCAGTTACTTACAACATGAAGCAAAAGGTAATATGGTATTGAAATGAATTAGGTCTTTTTAGATTGCAATAAATTTTCATGTGTATGGATATTATGCTTATTTTATCGGACTTTTTATCATCTAAATTGAGAAGCTTTGATTATGCTTTGAATAAAAATGTCTGCACTTTAGCATTACACTCATTTGAATATGCTTTTGATTTACAAGCATGAAGCATTTCATTATGGCTTTGCATCTCTCTTTTAGGCCATTGTTATTCCTGCATTTGAAACATNTTTCAATACAAGCTTGATTTTCCAAATTCGAAATCAAAATTGCTTGAACTTCTGGATTCCGGGATTATCTCAACGTTTAGGTAGGTACTCATTCCTTGTATAGCTTCACAGTATTTCCCATTTCCATTTTTGTCCTTTCCATTTTATAAAATTTAACAGAAGATTAAGGGCCATGACGAGAATCATAGTCAAGAGTTGGTTCATCTTCATCTCATTTTTGATCGACACTACCTTGGGACGCTATCATTGACGAGTCATTTTAATTAGACACTACCATTGACAATGTCAGTAGACGCTAGCATTGAAATTAGACGCTACCAGTAGACTCATTAGACGCTGCCATTCGACTCGTCTCATAAGCCTATGGATTTTCCTATGTGATTCAAACCAAAGTACGCAAAAGCTGTGAGAAATGAAATTCACCACTGTAACGATTAGGCTCTTGTCATGAGGATGAGCAGTCACCATATTTGAAACAGTACTTTGTACCTAGGCCTAACGAAAAATTAACAATAGACAACGCCTCTTGATGTTTTCTGTTATAATGCAAATCAAAGACTGACTTATATGAATTAAGCTCTCACTACATATGACATCAACTGAACGCTACAATACATGGTACGTGAAGATCACAATGCAGGGTGATAGGACAGCACATTGCCGGAATGGGTGTTTACCACACATAGCAAGACTCCACAGGAACGCAAGACTGAAAAACGCATTATGATAATAGAAGTAGCATGAAATACAACACAACATGGCTAAAACATCAAACTCAATACGTTACAACTCTCCAGAGAATGCAGATGACTATAATCTCTACAAATAAGAACATGTTTTGTATAATTTCACAAAATATATTCCATACCTGCAAACACTGCCAGAACCTCTCTTTTCCAGTTGATAAACAATCAGATCACTTCTTGCCAACAAGAATCTCCATCCTTTTGGTCCATGGCCTAACTTCTTCACTGCTTAGGCTCTTCATGAACTTTTCCATCCATTGCCAAACTTTTTGACATCAATCTTTCTTTCCAGTTCCAGTCTCAATGACCAACAGTCCCTGCCATATGACTACCACCCTTCCAATACCATAATTTCACCATTTCATTGTTATTAAGGCTTGCGCTCCTGAACTTTCCCATATCCTCAACAAACTTCTTCAGCTTTGTTTTATCATTGGGGAATTTCCTTCCTCTTGGAAATTTAACCACATTTTTTTTATTCCAAAAATGAGATACATCTGCTGTATCTACTTTCCCATTATAGTAGCTTCACTTATCTCTAAAACTGTGGCAATCTTCATCATCAAGCAACTGATTTTCCTTCTTAAAGAAGACCAGATTTTTTCTGATCAAAACGTCCCCCCCGCTTATTAATTTTCGATTTTTGCCAACCCCCGGACCTTACTATGACCCCTCGTTTATTAATTTTAAAGACATTGGCTTTTTTTACAAACCTCTCATTTCCTTTCCTTTCTTTGTTAGTACTATTTACACCCAATTTTCAAGGCAAAACAGCGTACTGCTGTATATATTTTAGCTTTATACTTTATGACAACCTGTTTTTGCTCTTTCCCCCCTTGTATAATTATTTAAAACCTGTTCTCAAGTTTCGACCCCGTGTTTATTTTGACCCCCCGTTTAGTAAAGTTCGGAATTTTTCCGACCCCCTGTTTATTAGGATCTCCATGTTTATTTGGCACTTGAGAGTAGTTTTCAGGAAGGCAGATCTACTGCACAACCATTAGCTTGTGCTGTTCACATTTAGTCCTCTTATATCTTGTAATGAGAGTAGAATGATAGATTTTTATTTTTCCAAGGCCTTTGATCCTACTTAGCACAAGCATCCCCTTTATAACTGCCAATGTGTTGTCTCCATCACACACTCTTTCTTGGATTCATTGCGTCTCTCTAGTAGGTCAGTTTACCATTAGAGCTTGTGGGTTCCTCCTTATTCTCACTCAATCATTGCTGATGTATCCCAGGACCCTTTTATGTTCCCTGAGCTATTCATCCCTTTCGTAGACGATTTTCTCACAACTACAACTCCTAATATTCAAACTTTCGTTGATGACGCGTTCCTAAGTTCATCTTTCTTATCTGTTATACAACACTTTGCTACACTGATGTTTTATTCAATCAATGCCTCTCACTTTCGTTTCTCACTAATGATTTGGCAAATGTGGAGAAGGGAGAAGAAGACATCCTTATTCAATTCACTTCTTCTCAGTTTGCCATTTCTCAAAAATAGACATTCTCTCTATCAATGTTCGTGAATTGCAAAAACTGAAAATTTCTTCTGCCTTCACGCAACCTTGTCTCTGTATCCTCAATTCTTCTTGGAAATTACCTATTTTATCACTAAATATGCTTCTGAAAAACTGGTTATTTCCAGAGTTCGTAGCTATTGTCTTCACCGCATTGTTTAGATATCTGCAAGCCCAAATTCATCCTTCTCTAGAGTATTACTCTAAGGTATTGGTTGATGCCCCTAAATCTCCCCTCTGCCTTCTTGACAAAGTTCAGTTCAAAGTCATCTGTCTACCAACACTCAAAACCTGACCAAACCTCGGCAAGGTCTTCTGATTGATCATGCCATGCTTTGTAGATAATTCCACGGACATGGCTCTTTATAAACTCATAAATATTACAACTGACCCTATAATGCGTGTCAGAACCATCCAAGGCTCTACACTAGTGTGGGCAATTCGGACACGAATAGTGGAATTTCGAGTACCGAATACTCAGCATTCAATATTCGAATAGATTCGAACAATTTCGAATAATTTAGGAAATCAAATTTTTTATCATTGCTAGTTCATTCAAGTTCTCAATATTTAAAGTTGCATCTCAGTTATGTTGATAAATGGCCTAAGAAGGAAACTGATCTTTTTGGTATTACAGAATCTCACTTTATTGAATAGAGTGCCATGCAGTTATTCCAGGTTTTCTGGCCTACTACTTTTAGAAGTTTGGGCACCCCGTCGGTTCTCTTTCTATGTATAGAAACAATATAAAGTAAAAATTGTGAAAAATAGGCTAATCCAAATAGTGCAGATTATTGGCGGCCCCGGCCTATTCTGTTTAGTGGCAATGCCATTAAAAGAGGTTTGTAGGATGAAGACAAAGAAATAAGAGAAAGATGATAATTGTCAGCCAGCAAATTGCCACCAGCGTCGTCAGACAGAAATTTGTCTGTTTTGTATGAATAGCTGCTGTCCTTATTTCCTGGTCTTACGAAGGCAGACCAGCATACAAACAACATAAAGTACGATATCAAGATGCATTATGTTAGAAATAGACATTCTATTTTTTAAACTTTGATGGCAGACGAGAGTTGTTGTTGATCACAGAGTAGAAAGTGCGATAGAATCCTGTTTTCTTATTGATGAAATATTCGAATAGCTAAAGAGCATCTAAATATTCGAATACTAAGCTATTTGCCTTGCCCACACTACTCTACACTCTGACACTCTTTACAAGTTTCACTTTCTTCTGTACGAACACTGTCTTACAAATTATCTTCCATTCTAAGAACTTGTAATCTATTGAATGTCTTACTTTCTCTCCTTTCATCAGTTCATACTTCTTTTTCTACATCAAATCAAATATCAACAAGGTCTGTCTTTTCTCCCTATCTACTTGATCTTGCTTTTCCTTTTTTTACAGGGGGCTTGTTATAGACATAATGACCTTTGTCAGCAATACATGTAGAAAAGGCAGCTTTTCCCAAAAAGGCCAGTTAATGTATCAAAAAACCCTGTTATTACATTATGAATTCCAATCAAGTCTTTATGAAACCCTATCACAACAATGTGGCAGCCAACATAAGGAAGCCTTATAAGTGCATTATGAAATCGTGATAACAAATAGGGAAGCCCCATAGCTGCATTAGGAAGCCCTATAGCTGCATTAGGAAGCCCTATAGCTACTGTTCAAACAGGTTACAGACTTTCTAACAGCATGCCAATGATGAGCAAAGTCATCAGAAGATCATCTCCCATTCCTTAAGCATTCAGTTAAACAAGGGACACATCATACAACAATACTGGTTCATTCCACGTCAGTTCATCAAAAAAGATTTCTTTTGGCACTCTTTATCTCAAAATTAGCTAGTTTTTTTACTGCAAATACTAGACAATTTGAAGAGATCAGATTGAATCCAAAAGTTTGTATAGTTCAGAACATAGAAATGGTAGGACTAGAAGGTGCACTAAGTCACGTGACGATGGGAGAGCATGGAAATCCAAAATGGTACCAACAAGGTGGTAAAATGCAAAACACGGAGACAAAGGCAACAACGGATAATTCGGCTTCGCGTGGAAAAAATGGCTAAATCGTGCTCTATCGCAAATTTCCAGACCCGTCACCGGAAATAGGCCTGAGGAGAGTTTTATTTCTTTTCATAAGCATGAAGTTATGTGCTTAGCATGAAATTTTGTGGAGCTATGTTGTCAGTTTTGCTTCTCTGTGTCATAACTTAGTCCCATTATTCAGTTGGAAAGCTCAAGGAAAAAATAAATTTAATTCAGAGTTATTGTCATGCTTCGTTTGCGAAGTATATAGTACAAGATGTGAAGCCCAAGGCATTCTCAAAATGATCATGCAAATCTTTCTTGTGTCTACCTATAGGCTTCCTACTGTTATTCCTTAGTAGAGTAGAATATTTTCATAACTCATACTGCTTATACCCAGCTTCTTAGCCATACAGCACTATACATAAGAGATCTTTGAAGGCAAATATAGTTCCTTTAATTGGCATGAAAATTAGAGGTTGTTCAAAGGGAAATTATAGCTAACGAAAAGACAATCAAAGAACTGATAACAAAATGGAAGCATGCCAAAGTAATTTCTCAAGAGAATCCCACCATTAATTAAGCAGTAATTTTCGTCACATGAGAATCAAACTCTTCAAATTGAGCAGTAATTATGGCTATATACATGCTTACAGAAACCTTGAAAATTAAGATTTCTAAACCCAGAATCAATGGCAGGTCATATGAATAAATCTACTGGGGTGAGACTTAGTTGTGTACTCAAAGGGTTTACAACTTTTTAAGAAGTTTCTGTCTCTGTCCAATTCTTCAACTATTTTTGCATGTTTAGCACACAGGCCCATGCTGTTCAATACTCCAAAATCATGCAGCAGACTTTTTCTTTACTTCAATTCTAAACATAGCTTCATGTATATCTCTTTCATTGATTTCCCCGATATCAAAGATCCTCCCACCGCCATTGGTACTAATTCCTTTAGATAGAAGGGGGTTTGAAGTATGAACAATATCTGCAGCTAACTTTTCTCCAATGGAACAAAAGTACTCATTCATTTTGTTCGGAATGCTTTGTTTGTCAGAAATGGCTCGG
>OLMO02000273.1:445467-459247 GCA_900291935.2 Cassiopea xamachana
ATTTTATAATTACTGAGTTTCATAAATATTCCATCCTTCCTTTTTCTATACATTCTCTTTTTATCACTTTTTCTATACAAAAGAAGCATGTTCGATCTTTTATGGCATGGGTAATTTTCTTTGTATTTGGACATTTCATACGAATGATGAAAGATGAAACACAAATCATCAATTAGGCTTTTGATTGTTTTGTTTTCATCTACCAGAAGTGAAACCTTCACCAGTGGAACCCAGTATTCTTTACTTGCTGACGTCACTTCGATTATTAGTTGCTTCCTTTGCTTTCCTGTGATAAGTACATTGAACTATATATGGATAAGTATACCTTGTACTCAGCCTTCCTCTGAATTTCAATTTATTGACAATAATAATAATCACTACAATGCTCCTTGATGGTTGAAAACTTCAAAATTAAATCATGATCTTTATGTCCAACAACAAAGACAATATTTTGCCGATAGTAATTAATATTTTTAAGATAAAATTTAAATATTGAAAGCTAAGGTAAACTCAGGCGAAATTTAGCAGCTTTTGCTATGTAAACGTTATGGCCTAAAAATGATCTGCCATATGGCCTAGAATGTCAATGCATATACCTGCTTTCTTTCGGTTTTCTCCCCTTTCAATAAACATGAATAAAAAGATCATTGCACCACTAACAAAAGCTTTCATTTGCATTGTACGAATGAATTTCATTCAGAAGTTCTTATTTTTGGATAATCATTTGCACAATCCTAGCGAAGTTTTCGCTAGTTTAGATTGAATTTCATTGTTACATCACTTTCCAAATTTGTAAAACAGAATTACAGCCTCGTTTTTAACGTTAATTCCTTTATTAGACGAACGAGCCAATTTCTCTTCGTACCTACTTCTGGCTTAAAAGTAGATTTTGAAGATTTACAACGCGAAAGGAATTATTTCTCTTTCATACTTTATTTTCTTTTTAAAAGCTTTACAATGAATTAGTGAAGTTCCACAAGAATTAAAAATCATTTCAACAAGCGCAAAGACAACTACATAGTTATAACACATTCAGATATCAGATGCCTCAAAAGCTAGAGCTTGAAGTTTGAAAAATCTCTCCTGCTTCTTTCGATGTTCTTATTAAAAATCTGGTATTGTGGTCAAATGGTTAAGGTGCAGCGCTACGAATCTGTTGAGTTAAAAGCTCCATGAGTTTGAATCCGCGCACTGGTCGGAATGACTCACTACAAGCCATCAACTCACTCAGCTGTCCATCCTCTCGTAGGTCGATAAAAGAGGACTCACATCAAATTTGAGGGTAACTGCTTTAGGCCGCAAGCCCATTTCAGCTGTGTAGTTGCCTTAAACTTTAGTCTGCATTAGCAAGTAAATACTAACTAACTAACCCACTATCTAATTAACTAACGAGCTAACTAACTAACTAACTAACTAACTAACTAACTAACTGACTAACTAGCTAACTAACTAAATAGCTATCTGCAAATCGCAAGAATAATGTCAGCAGTGAATGACAATTGTCTGCAAGCGCTTCAAACTTCACAACAAAGAGCATTATCCTAAGTTTCTCTTGAAAATATCTATTGTAAAAGTCTAGCAGGAGAATTTCCAACTTGCACTTCCGGAAAAATCATCGCTGCGAGAGAATTTCATGCTCAGAGCTTTAGCAGCTATTACCCACGTTAAGCTGCCGTTGATGCTAAAGCTGTAGCAATTGAAGGTCGTCGGATGTAAAATCATGATTGATGAGTGATACCAGGTGATTCTGAATTGATTTCAATTTTATGTAACATAGATCACTTCCTGCTAGGTCACATAACTATACGCTAAATAAGTTCCGCCAAATTTTACCTGTTTGATAAAAAGGGTGTCAAAAAAGCATTAAAGTACATATCTATCTTTCGAAGCTGCTTTTGAAAATTTAGAACTCGACAGTTAAGAAACTTTACAACGTTAACTGTTGAAGTCCGTTATTGTTTATAAGTTTGATGTTTTCTATTAAATGCAGTGTGTATTAGCAAGCAACAAACATTTCCTTTCATACAATAAATGTCAATCAAGCGTGAAATAGGTCAGTGGGTAACCATAACATAGGCGGACACTTACACTGCTTCATTATTCATCAAAGTCATTCATCCATTTCAAAATTTCTTTCGCCACAATTTTTGATATTTTCAAGGGCTCCCAGTAAACCGATTTTTTCTGGTGAATTAAAAACTTATCTCTATAAATAACTTGTGGCAAAACTCAAAAGAGCCATGTTGCAATTCTGAAGTAATGTGGATATTGATGGTTCAAAAGTGAAATATGTTTGTTGATTTAAAGAGACAGGTATGATACAGTTTATTTTCATATTCATATTCATATATATGATGTCAAACGTATTTGCATAATACTGACTTGTGAAATTCAGCTTAAAATGCTGTATTAATCTTGTGTGTCAGTCCCGCCTCTATGATATGAGCACTTTTCAAAATAGACTATATGCTTCATGAATTCACTGTCATTTACCATTCAAAATCGCTAGTTATCGTATCAAAGCTTTTCGGAAATCCACAATAAGCAGTGAGCATTACACAGTAAATAGTGAGATGATTGAGAAGGACAATGTTGCAGTACTATGAAACGTTTTGTGGTTTGAAATAAATTTAGTTGCAATGAAAGGATGAGGAACGAGGTACAGTCAAACAAAGGAAGATATCAAACTCTCAGTTGTTATCTTAAGAAAGAACAAATTAAGTAAGGAATCAGAAAAATAGCAATAAAACTCCTTCCTTCCTTCCTTCCTTCCTTCCTTTTCGCTTTGTCATTTGACTTTGGTTTTAATCAAGCCGTATGTTTTTATAAGAAACATGCTGTCTATAAGAAACTTGAGACTGAAATGAGGCTAAAAGTCTTAGACGTTTAAGAAACACAAAGGCAGGCTGAATTTCAAGGGTCAACTTGGAAAAGGCCGTATTCACAAGAAAAGGTTTGATCAAACTAAAAACAAAATAGCAAGCACATCCATTACATGCCTCAAAAAGACTTGAATATTCTATTTCTTGCATCATGGCCAGTAGCGGACAGTGAGGTTGATCCCTGGGTATTCTCTAGAAAGGGAAAATCAAGAGGCTGTGATGTATTTATTGGGGGACGTGGGAGAGTCACTCCCCAATATTTCTGAAATTGCAAGAAAGTTTGCAAAAAGTCGGCCATGCTGCAAGAGAAATGGCCACGGTTTATTCTGTGACCTTTGCGAAATTTGTGAACTTTTGTTATTAATCATAGTTATTCCTATTTCGTCACTGCAAGACCTACAAATATAGCAAAATGTTTAGAGACATCCAGGATGTAGGCATAAAGGTTATTCTTTAGTAATGAAATCTAGAATCATACCAGCCCCGAATACGATGCAATTTTGTTGATAAGCTTTTTGCAAAAGAACATGCGTCTTGATTCAGCTATTTCATGAGTCAGTTGCTCACATCTGAAACAATTTGGCAACACATGCCTGTTTTCAAGTGCGTTCTGGGTTGTACTCCAACAGTCTTTCAATATTTGCACTGCCTACAAGAATTACCTACGCCCATCTACCTGGTCCTCCCCCTAAATAGAGTATCTATATCTGTGATTATTGTAGCACCCAAAAAAATCATAGTATTACAACGAGAAACAACAGTTTCCTGGTAATTCTAATGTCTTCATCCTTAGCGCCAAATTGTGGCCAATGTACTTTTGGATGCTTTGACGGTGCCACTTTTCTGAATGATGTTGCATGACTTTGGCGTACAAATTATTGCCTTATTGTGCTTTCAAAAGTTTTCAAGAATATTTTTCAGCAGCCCTGAGCAAGCAGTAATATGATTCGTTTCTTTATTTTGAATACAAGCCATTGACCGCAAAAAGTGAACATGTACCATCTTCATTTCACCAAATTCCATCGATTAAGCCTAAACATCACCCCCAACCCCTACCACCACAGCGATTTATGCAAACCTTTCGAATCAAGCCTTAACAGAATCATTGCTGACATTTGACACAGTTGCTTGCGATGTAACTCCAACCTGCTTTTCAAGATGTTTTACATTCTGATGCTTAGGCCTCATTCTTCTTTCATTGTACATTGAAGCTTTCTACACCTTTATAAATTGTTATATTCTCCAAAGAAACACATTGTTTTGCTCTCAGGTTCTCATTCCTGCGTGCATACATCAATTCCTACAGCAGCAACTAACTTAAAGCCCTTTGCTTGAATAGTTCTCGTGCTCCTTCGCAGTATATTACAACATTACGTATGTCAATGGTTGTTCTTTAATCGGCGTTAGTTCACTTTGTGCCTTCTTTTTTCTTTCATTGACAACGGTCATCTACTAAAACAAGAATGAGACACGCATCTAATTTCAGCTATACTTTTCATTCCTAATAGATTGAAAGGTTAATTTTCTATGCACATTAAGTAATGAGAATATATGCAACCAGTTGATTTGAATTCGATCTTTCATCACTATTTTTCCTCTATCCATGAGGCTAGATAACCGGCATTTTCGAGTTCTTCTGATAATTGCTTATGTCTTTAAGTCAAAGTGAGCCAGTCTGCCAACCTAAAATCTTTTGAACTTTAGGCTAGATCTACGGTCTAGAAGAGCCGAAGGGGATTGTTGAAGCAGACAAAATATATAATTTTGTCATCTCGAATTTGAAATTTGAAATCTCTACATAGAAGGACATTTTGTGAGGAGTGTTAAGCCATTGTACTCAATTGATGTAAAAGTTTGCTTATAAAATATTTCAAAGATAAGTGAGTTTTAGCAATTGTTTTTGTCCGTCGTCACTGTCACCACTTCATCACGAAAAGAACAAGTTGAAACATATTGCTGTGAGCACTGAGTTCATTGTATTGAAGCTTTCTTTGAGCTTGCTTTTTTGGGGTGTTACCTGCTATTTTACAGCTACAGAAATATGGGGAAAAAATAATTTTGGCATTACAATTTTTGGTTCACAACAGGCCTTCTCATTCAACAGCGTCATAATCTTTTATCCTTTTTTTGTCAGCATGATAATGTGCAATTTGAAACATATTGCTTCATGAACCTCACAAATTCAGGAATACATCAAACTCTGATGCTATTAGTATCTTAGTGCAAAGTATGATTTCATGCAATTTTTCTTCTTGATTAAAATTCATCATTGCAGAATGAAGATGGCATAACGCTTCTGATTTGAGACCTTAATCATTGCAATTCAATAATTTCTTTTAGGTGAAGCATTTGCCAATATTGCTGCTAGTACTGTCAACTGTGGTAATATTTCCAAAATGCAGAGCCAGTATGTTTTTTTTCAAATTCAATTTAAATTGTGTCATCCAATTAAAGCTTGTTCTCATATAATGCAAAGTTTCAAAAGAATGGCCAGCTGATATTCTTGGAAATTTTTTCGCAACTTTGGACAATTTTTATTATTGAAGCAGCCATTTTCATATTATTGTGATAAGCTAATAATTCAGAATACTCTGACTATGAATACCTTGTGAATGCGAAGAGCGCGTATTATCATGAATGAATTTTTAAATTTTGTTAGGATGAAACTGAATGGCATCTTTGTGAAACGAATAAAAATTTTCTTTTTCACATTTAGTGCAAATAGCTCACTGTCATAAATAGAATTTTATTCAACCATCAAATTGAATCCAATGTGCTTAAATTTGTGAGTCTGGATTGTTGTATTTGCAGCGAAAAGCAATCCAAGAAGTAAGAAAAGCAACGAGAAGCCTGAAGCAAGAAAAGATGAAAGTAGTAAACATCGTGACACTGTGGAAATTCCAGGGCTGGGAATTGGAGGCCAAATTGACACAATGCCCGGTATGCCAAATGGAAATACAGGGGATAGTACTGAGCCGTTTATAACACAGATGGAAAACATTGTGAACAGTCATCAATATCACGTAGGCCTTGATAACCCATTTGATGCTGTCCACGTTCCAGGTTCAGAAGCACCATCCTATCATCATCCAGTTCCAGATTATCATATGCCAACGCCTGAATGCCATTACCCTGAGCAGTGTCACCATGAGGAGACGACAGAATTTCATCATCATCATCACCATCCACAACCTGTTCACGTAATCCATGAACACCCCCCGCCACCACCTGAGCCAGTATACATTCCTATCCCCATTGTTCAGCCACCACCTCCTCCTCCGCCCCCTCCACCACCACCTCCTCCTTGTACAGTAACAATCCCAGTTGCAATAAAACTGAAAGGCCAGTTAGCAATTAAAATGAAGTTTAATGGCAACAAAGACAAAACTGTGGATGCCATTGGACCAGTTAAAGTGATGAAGGCCGCTTCAAGGACAGTGCTTGAGTACCCAAATTTCAAATTTTCACTTCTTGATTCAGATGCTAAGGCAAAGAACAATTCAGCAACTATAATTGGCTCAAAAAGAAACGACATTGAAAAGCAAATTGGAATCATTGAAAAGAAAGTCTCCATTCCTAGCTTGCTGGTTCCACAAGAAGCTTATAAAAGAGGTGTAATGGTAAGCTTACCCAAGGGACAGCATGCCTTTCTAAAGTGTGCTGACAAGAAATCACCTGAGAAGAAAAAGTCGAAGGGGAAATCCAATACTGGATTTATTATCGATGAAAATAAAAAAGACCCAAACCCAATTTCAATGAATGCCCTAAAACCTGGAGAAGGAGATGAAAGCTCAGAAGAAAACAAGAAGCTAGTTGGAGATGATGCAAAGAAAGACCAAGAGAAGAAAGAAAAGGAGGAAAAGGAGGAAAAGGAGAAAAAGGAAGAGGAAGAAAAGAAAAAAGAAAAAGAAGAGAAGGAAAAAGAAGAGAAAGAAAAAGAAGAGAAGGAAAAGAAGGAAAAAGAAAAGAAAGAGAAAGAAAAAGAAGAAAAGGAAAAGGAAGAGAAAGAAAAAGAAGAGAAGGAAAAGGAAGAGAAAGAAAAGGAAGAGAAAGAAAAGGAAGAAAAAGAAAAAGAAGAGAAAGAAAAGGAAGAGAAGGACAAGAGTGAAAAAGGAAAAGGATTTAAACAAGAGGAAGAAAGTGCAAAAGATGAAGAAAAAACTTCCGAAGACCAAAATGGCGGGAAAAATAGCGCAACAGAAGAAGATGCAGCCTTTTCAACAAATTTTGGCAACACTGAGTTTGAATTAAAGCTTCCAGACAACGAAGAAGCCTTTACAGAAGAGAAAAGTAGAAAAGAGAATAACATAACAGCAGATTCGGGAGAAAAGAAGCACTCAACTTCAACGCAAGCCTCATCAAATCCAGCAATAGAAACAAAGACACAAGCAAAACCAGAAAGCTTTTCTCAGGGCTATTCGGATGCAAAAGTTTTTGAAAAAGCATTAACGGAAGATTCAGATAAGCCTGGAACAGAAGATGCATTGAAGAAACAATTGCTTTCATTGTTTGATAAAGATATGATGGTGTCCTTGTACAAAATGGCTATTAAAGACTTGATGAGTGAGTTGGGCCTCAGAACAAGCAAAACTGAATCAGTTATGAATATTAGAGGTAAAATAAATGGCTTAAAGAAACAGCAGGTACAACTAGAGCAGCATTTCCCTGGTATAGCTAGAAGCTTGGTTGCATATAATAAATATTTCCCTGAAATTCAAAAATACCTGGATAAATTAGATTATGTCGGTAAGGACAGGAAAAAGTCTTTGATCGACAAAAGATCAAAAACCATAGGTTCTGAAATAAAAAAGCTAATCGAAGAGCTAAAAAGAAGAAGCATAGAAGATGAGAAATCATACTATGAATCAAATGAAGATTCAGATGGACCATCGTATGATGATTGCGTTGATGATAATTGCAGAAACGAGAAACAGCTTATCAAAACTGCACATGAGTATTTCGGAAACTTGGATGCATTAGCAATGAAGCCTTATGAAAAATTCTATAAAAGTGAAGACACCCCCTCAAATCATGTCCATAAAGGAATTAAGAGGTCTTCAAAGAAAGTAGTCGATTCGAAGGACAGCAATGACGATGAAAATGATGAAGCAATCACATTGAGAGATTCACTTTTCAAGGCTTTAACGGATGCTTCAGGCGTTGATAATCCTGAAGCTATAGTACAGCTTGCGGGAAAGCTGCCAAAAGTGCCTGTAAGGATAACGCTAAACCCACGGGGACCACTTGCAAAACTACATAGGCCGATTCAGATAGACCTAAGGCCCTCATCGGAAAGTGATGCAACTTCAGAAATCGTTGCGAGAACAAGCCCTGGTGTTAGTGTATCCGTGCCGAAGGGGATCTACCAAGATCTAGAGAGTGAACGAAAAGCCACGAGCGATGATGTATACGCTGATATGAAAAGAAGCAGGGTACCCAGAATGCTTTCAAAGAGGCGTAAAAAGCATATAAGGAAAAAGAAAAGAGGATTTCGTAGGTGGATGAAGAAGAAAAATCACAGGCAAAATGCAAGACACCTTAAACGATATCATAGGATTCTGAAAAAGAAACACCACAATGCAGCAAAGTTTCCAATAATCAAAGAAACAACAATGTCAGCTGGCTTAAACTCACCGGAAGAATTTTCAAATAATGGGATTGATATTATGGTACAAAATGAAGACAAGTCTGCAATATCTCAAAAGAAAGATCCTTACACAGAAATTGGTATGTGTTTAATTCCTTTCAATAATGAATGCTCAATTCAAGGTTTTAAATACATGACTACAATTCTCGACCTAACTTTGTGGGGAATTCACTAACAAATCTTTTTACTCAAGAACATTTTTCAAATAAAGTGCAACTTATTTCAACAATATATGAATGAGCATATAGATGAATTTCATCGGGAAACTCTGCCCTTAATTAATATCTGGTACCTTAGATGCCCGATCAGAGGTTTTCATGAATTATCATGAAATTATCATGAATTATTATGAAATTCATTTACTGGTTGACGTCATTGCATACCTGTGACATGTTGTCATAAATGTTGAAGGTCTCACAGATGATGCATTGCAAAGTCCCACAGTGCAGAAAGTAAATGAAAAAGCAACCGTCTCTAGCTCAAAAGCAGAGAAAAGCAGCAATACCACCGTTGAGAGTACACAAAAAGTAATTGGAGGGCTTGAGAGAAGCCAAAATGGCAACGATCCTTATTCATCAATGGGTTTGTATTGTTTTGTTATTCCCATAATACTTAAAACCAAACTGAGAGCAGAAAGAAACCCATTGTGTGACCATTACTTGTTGCTGATTACACGTATTCTGATACTCCATAGCCAGTTTTGGCATTTAGGTCTCTCTGCCAATAATATACTAGATGACAGTGCTACAGATTAAGATCATCCACCATTTTCTCATGATCATAATCATTTGGAGAAATTGTTATTATGGTTCTTACAGATAGTTATTGTGCGGTTCATGTTAAACTCTTTCACGAGACTTGTAATACCATTATGAACCACTTACGGTTTTCCCCTGCTGTCATATAAAATTGTGTAGCATCGTCTACATTTCATGGAAATAACAAATGGCACTATTTGATAGCCATAACGGCAATATTCGTTAAAATGCTGCGATTCAAATCATTTTCAAACACATTTTGGTGCGGCTTACAAACGAGAGTGAATTTACTAACAGCAGAGGATTGAATTTTTCTATCAAAGCCGTCAGACTCTCACTATACCTCAAAACAAATGCTCTTGCCAACCTCAGATACGTGGAGTCGGCTATCTACTATTTTATTTCGACTTTAAGTGTCTCACTTTTACATTTAATCATCAACATTAAATGGTAAACCAGTCGGCACCATTTTCGAAACTTAACTTCGTAAATAGTCTGTTGTCACTACAGAAATTTACCACAGCACGAAGGAGCGGCAACATTCTTTTGACATGCTTAAAAGCTTTTTTCGTCCGACACTCATCAGAGTATGAAAACATCGGATATTGACCTAAAGGTTAACCGAAGTATATATATCCAGATGCATTTAATATGATAGGATGCGTCTAATTGGCCCCAAATATGACCAATTAGACCTATTAACATTGTTTACTTGAAGAGTCCCAATGAGAAAACAAACTCTTTTTGTCTACACAAGACTGGGTTTTGAGTCTTGATGTAAACAGATTCCAAAACACTTGCATGAAAGTTTGAACAAAAGCTTGAAAATCAAATTAGTAAAGCCATTACATCTTGTTACTATGCTGTGAAGCTCCGTGTGGGTTACAACACTATGGTTATGCCACCATCTGCTAAAAAAGATTGCGTTCCTACCACTCAAGAAAGTTATGTTGTTTAGGAATTTTCGTGCTGATGTGAAGCTCGGTACGTAGGACGCACTACGCAGAGACTAGCAGACATAATAGAACAGCATGTCCCCACGAGCCTCAGGAAGAAAGGCAATACCGTAAGAGAAAAGCCACCTCGTATATGTAAAAAGAACAATGCTAAAATCAATTGTGAGTCGGCCATAGGACAACACCTTATTGCAAATCCAGAATGCACCAAAACATATACAGACGACAGTTTTCGGATCATTGGGCAAGCAAGATCGTCTTTTCATTTAAGTGTTTTGGAATCTGTTTACATCAAGACTCAAAACCCAGTCTTGTGTAGACAAAAAGAGTTTGTTTTGTCATTGGGACTATTCAAGTAAACAATGTTTATAGGTCCTAATTGGTCATATTTGGGGCCAATTAGACGCATCCTATCACATTAACTGCATCTGGATATATATATTTCGGTTAACCTTTAGGTAATTATCCGACGTTTTCATACTCTGATGAGTGTCGGACGAAAAAAGCTTTTAAGTATGTCAAAAGAATGTTGCTGCTTTTTCTTGCTGTGGTAAAACACTTAGCTTCTTTCCCTGTCTTGAATTTTGCAAGCTACACTTCTAATGCCCATTTGCATACCTAAATGGCCGTTGAGTATGTAGCTAGTAACAATCTATACAACAAGATTTTTATCGCATTAAGTGCCTTTACACCAAGCACCTCTTAGTAGACTTTCAGACTAGGCTTATAAAAGAGGACGGCGGACAATCGAGTAGATAGGGTGCCTTTTCTCGATTAGTCGTCTACTCTTGATTTCAACTTCGCCTCTTTCCTTGAGCTTTATTGCTATTTGTCCTATTTTTCATATCTAAGGCTTACATGCCCGTTTAGTATTCTTGGTTTCTTAACAATTAACTGTCTTATCAATTAGCTGTCTGACGATTAGGCAGAATTCGCATTCACAAGTATTTTCGTTACTCAGCTTATGGTTTCATTTTAAGAGGCAACTTCTCAAACTTTCACAAGCTTTAATGTTCTTCAAAATTTGTCATTCGTATCTTGGTGGCCAAAACAAGATTAATTTTACCTAATTAACACACATCACCATCTCTTAAAGGAATTCCTGTTGTTGAAACGGAGGCTGGTGGGTTCAGAGCTGCAAAAAAGACAACGATGAGCGGACTTCCACTAGCAAACCCAATACAGAAATCAATAAATCAAAACGAGGCAACATCAGCAACAACAAACAGAAAGGATCCTTATGCAGATATGGGCACAATGGTACTTAGTGCAGATAAGAGAGAAAAGGACCAGAAATCTTTATCCAGTGTTTCAACACGGTCATTTTTATTGCAAGAGAAAAATGGCACAGTTGTTTCCTTAGAAGACAAAAAGGGCATGAAAGGGAGCAACAAAAACCCGTATTCAGAAATGGGTGTAACCATTGATTTTCCTGAAAAGAAGAGCAAATCAAGAGACAGACAGACAAAAATTGATCTTTTGGCAAGATTATCATCTTCTCCAGAAAGGAGAATGATTAAGAAGATTGGAGATCCCTATTCTGATCTGGGATCATCTACAGCTCTAAGTGAACCAAAGGACCAAACGTCAAGAAGGAAGAGCGAATCGGATGCCCCACCCCTAAAAAAGGATATTTCAGAAATCGCTGCAAATTTAAATAAGCTAATCGAGAAGGCACAAGAAATCTCATCAAAAGCTTCTCTGCAACCATCAAATATTCAAGCGGAAGTAAGCAAAATTACAAAAGGGAATGCTACTGCACCTGACAAAGATCCATACGCAGATGTTGGGTCAATTACAAAGAAATCGACAAAAAG
This sequence comes from Cassiopea xamachana, assembly GCA_900291935.2. Taxonomy (NCBI): domain Eukaryota; kingdom Metazoa; phylum Cnidaria; class Scyphozoa; order Rhizostomeae; family Cassiopeidae; genus Cassiopea; species Cassiopea xamachana. The sequence goes on from OLMO02000273.1 coordinate 457,528, forward strand.
TTTGAGTTTGGCTGGCACAAAAAAGGATCTAAATGCACTATTAGAGTCTCCATCTGATGAAGAATTTGCGAATGATTCAGAAGGAAAGAGTCGAACAGCTAAAGACAGCACACCAAAGCAAATTTCAGGAAATTCTGTAACAGGGCTAACTGGAACGAGTAATATGAAACTAACAAAAGGGTCGGGAACACTGCAAGGATACAAGAAAAAAGACCCATATTCAGATGTAGGAAGTGCAGTTGATATAAAAGAATAACCATGAAAATTAAATAGTAAGAATTTTTTATGACGAGAGCCAATCACATGTGCCTTTTCCAACCAAGTATAATGTGATTGGCTTAAATAGACATATGCACGACGACACCATATACTAGAAGATAACTAGAAGCTGGCCATCATGCATTCAAGACTTTGACTCTTACAATATGGGAATTTGAACTTCAAGTTGGAAGGTATACATTTAAACTTACACTGAAAGAAAAGTGAACTTACACTATAGCTTTCCAGCTGTGTAGCAATGGAAGTGTAGCAATAGAAGTGTAGCAATGGAACTGACAAAAATCTTGCATTCCACCCTATCTAGGCAGGACACATGATATCGGTTTCCAAATCGAAGTACGTTAGTTATTCCTAACATAAACCAAAACTGACTTGTATGTGTAGATCCCTACAATTAGAAGTGCAATTAATCAGACCCTTGTGAAATAAGAAATGCAGTTTAATGCAGTTTGTAACACTGAATAGCAATTTCTTCACAAATGTCATCTGAATATAGCGGTGGGCAAAGCCAATTCACTAGATGAAGGTTAGGGCACGATAAATTGTATGAACGATTATATATGTTGCATAATTATGTTGTATAATTATATATGTTATATAATTATGCTGCATAATAATATATGTTACATAATGTAACAAATCCGAGCAGAAAATGTACATGTATTCTCAGGGGCGTGCCGAAGTAGGGAGTATGGGGATGTCACACCGCCACTTTTTGCCGAAGCCATCGGTAAATCCTTAGGCTTGTCGGTAATCATTTGACATTTCGGTAGTCGTTTAGCTTGTCGATAAAAGCTGCAGTGACGCGGTGGGAGTGATAAGTATGCTTGAAGATGGTACATATTGTACAATATCTATCATCTTCAAGACAAAGCAGATTTGCATGACAGATAGTTAAATGATTCATAATAAAACATACGTAACATTTGCTAAACAAGTACTTTTGTGTTATGCTCAAGCACAGAATTGGCGTAGATCTGAATACACTCTCTCCTTGTATTTAAAAGTCGTCGTCCGTATCAGCAGCACACTCACATCTCCAAATGTAGTTGAACCAAGTCTACCTGTTCTGCTGTACTGCTCTAGCCAGCTATTTCCACTTCGGAGATACTAACAATCAGGAATGTGCTAGCTGGGAGGGCTACATAAGGGGAGCACTCTCTTCCAAGCCCCAAGGAATTGGGGGAAACGGCGGTAAAATCTAGTATAATAATAAGCATGCAACAGTTATCTGCTGTTTAACTGAGTTGTTCTCAAATCAACCCCATGGCTTTTGACTATTGTATTATTTCATCTAGAGCATGTATAGCCTCTTTATTCTACAGATTTATAGATGTCGCTTTTCTACCTAAAAGTTCTTGGAAACTTTAAAGCCTGTTCGTAAATTTCTTCTGTTAGACCCTCCTCCACTCAAAAAGTCCTTCGGCACGCCACTGATGTT
>OLMO02000273.1:485538-504968 GCA_900291935.2 Cassiopea xamachana
GCGTATGGCGGTAAGCAGACGTCAACAAAAGAGTATTTGATGGCTGGTAAAAGCATGGGACTTTTTCCAATCTTTGTATCACTGCTCGTATCATATTTGTCAGCCGTGACGTTGCTTGGTGTTCCTTCAGAGATTTATACATATGGCGTGCAGTACTGTGTTCTGATGTTTTCATATTTCATTCTCTGTACGACTGCAGCCGTCATCTACGCACCAATATTTTGTCGACTTAATCTTACAAGTGCCCATGAGGTAATTATCATGTTCACAATTCTATCTATAAATAGCGACATTGTCTATAATAGATCTTATCTACCACAACTTTTGTGCTGTTTTATAGGTTTGATGTAGCTTTTTATATCACGATTAATGGCAAGAATTGGAGAGAGAGGTTTTAGTTTTAACTTTTGCAACACCCTTTCGATAGTGTTACCTTGCCATTTATTTGGACAATGTACAAAAGTTGATTGATAAAATAGTTAGTAGGGCGACTCATTTGTGTCTTTTTGTTTGTTACTGCTTTTGTTAGGTTGCTAATTTTCATACTGACAGAAGGATATACGTTTCGAAAGACCTGCTTTTTCGGCAGAAAACTTTCACCAAGCATCCGCTGATTGTTTTGTTTATTTCGTCTCACCTCCATAGGACTGTCAACTAGGTTTTTGAGTACACATCAACGTGCCATGAGTATTCCTTACGATGCTTGTATACTTCCTATAGGTATGCTTTACTTACAGCATTTAATGTAAATAGCCAGCGTGATTTTATGAGGGGGCACAGTCATGTATGTGCCAAACGGGATAGGGGCTTGTGAGGGCACGACGCCCCCTACCTGCATGAGAATTAGCACCCTGGTGGTCAAAGTTCTTCCTTCACCCTTGTTTAGTCATAGTTCATCATATTGTTGTAACGCGCTTCCCAAAGGAGATTGCCATTGCACATTTCTGGGTGAAATTAGTATTCCGAGCATAGCAATGTTGAAGCGAGAGTCGGGTATGTCGTTGTGAATACGGTTACCGAAATTGACAAAGAACATACATGGAACAAGACTTGTAAAACATATGACAGTAGACAAAGTATAAATAAGTATAAGGAATAGAACTAAGGGGTCCAGTGATAAACACAGTGCCATTGGCCTCCAAGAAGATGCAATAAAAAAGATTTACAAGAGTAATGAAAAAACGCCGGAAAATGGCCTTTCTTTAACTAAGATAGAAATTATTTTGTTCATTGATCTCTAGGCAGAGAAGGAAACCGATCTCCCAACCTATTTTAATCGAAGTTTGAAAACTGTGCACACCGACCCATAATGTGGTAGTTTCTTAACGAGATAAAATGCAGAAAAGATGATAAGAAAAAATGGTGCTCGTATGTGAAAGTTTCAATAGGGGAACATGGATACATTTTGAAACTTCTAGGTGGCGTTGCCTTGGCTACGGCATGACTGTAGAATAGGTGTGCTCTCAATAAGTGGTTCGTTGCTACGCTATTCAATAAATAAATGGTTTGTTGCTACGCCATTCAATAAAGTGTATCTATAATAAAGAAAGTTTATCATCACTGCCCTAGGGGATATATTATTCATAGGAGGACACAAATGGATGATCAAGAATGTTAGAATTTCTATCTTGTATTCCAATATGGTCAGGCACACTGGAACGACATGAGGATGGGGGGCGGGGGGGCAGAAGTTTGGAGAATATTAAAGGATGGAAGGAAAGCTGCAACTGCAGGTTATGCAGAAAATTCGTTAGTCATGTCGGTTTCCTTAATTAACTCTATTAATCTTCATTTCAATTTACATTTGTATTCTAGCTTTATTTCTCTTCTTCTATGTAAATATATCACTGTTTTATTGTATTATATTATATATGGGTTATTGTAAGTAGTAGGCTTTAATTAGCTGACATACTAGCTACGTATTTATTTATCTACGCCTACTTTAAATAATTGAATTATTATTATTAGTATTATTATTTGGAGAAAGGTACTTGCACTGATTTTGACTTCATGATATGACGGCAGAATTCAAACTTAGGATTGCTTTTGCAACCATATGCTTCCAACTATTAGTTTTCAATACACCATAATTACTCGAATAAGCGCCTCCTTGAAAGAAGCGCTGCAGTTTTTGGTTGAATTTGGAAATGTAATAAATGATAATAAATAGTCTGTTGGTACTACAGAACTTTACTACAGCACGAAGAAGCGGCAACATTCGTTTCACATACTTACAAGCTTTTTGCGTCCGACACTCATCAGAGTATTAAAACGTTGGATAGACCTTAAGGTTAACCGAAATATGTATCCAGATGCGGTTACAGGTGATAGGACTCTTGGGGCCAATTAGACGCATCCTATCACATGTAACCGCATCTGAATACATATTTCGGTTAACCTTTAGGTCGCTATCCGACGTATTGTCACAGAATAGAGTTAGGCAGAAGGGTCACTCGGTGTCAGTTCCTTTGATGTTTTGCTGACACGGATTACAGCCATAGACCTAAGGGGATACAGCCGCACTTCTTAGACTCGATATGAAAGCGAGGTTTTTGAGAAGGCATTTTGCGATTCTGTGTGACAATTTTGAACTTGAGCACGATGCTGCGTTAGAAGCACGGAGGAAAGCAATTGTACAAAGACTGAGCATTCTTCTGTTCTGGAGTATTGAAATAAAAGGTATGTCTTTGCACTTTGTGTTTGTTGCCGGTTCCGCCCAATATCTGGGCTCCATCAGTGTGGCTAGATCAATTGATTAGGCCTACCAGCTGCAGACCGGTCTTGATTCTTCGATTCCGTTTCGAAGAAATTAGTCTTTTTTCTTCACCGTAACCATGGCATGGGAGGCTTGGTAACGCTATTGGCGACGTCAATGGAGCATCCCCCTACCTCCAAAACTATGTTTTTATTACTATTTAAACCAAACAATATAACTTGAAATTTTGATACATTCACAATCATTTGGTTTGTTTTAAACCAATACATCGATTTAGACATATCTTCTTCAAGACTTGAGGCAACAACTTCAAAAGAATTGCCACAAGAAAACAGAGTATTATAGTCTGCAAAACTGCGTACCTTCAACTGCTTATAATGTAAATGAGATCATTGATGAAAATATTGAATAATAATGGACCTAGCACAGAAACTTGAGGAACACCGGTCTTTGTTTCCAGCCAACTACTGTAAGTCGTACCTATTTTTACTCTTTGTTTCCTATTCGAAAGGTAATTTGCAATTAGCCTTAGCCTCTGTGCCCCAAATCAATGTGCATTCAATTTGCAATGAGCAGATCATGTGGCATGCAATCAAATGCTTTTGGCAAATCCATTGAGATCATGCCTGAAACACCTTTCGAATCAGAAGTCTTTCGTATTTTCTCACTTACCGGTATGAGTGCGTGCTCAGCGCTATAGTTTTTTCTGTAAGCGCACAACAGAGTTGATATTTTAGTGTCGATAAAAGGTACGATCTGTTTCTCCAACAAACGTTCAAATACCTTAGACATTGCCGAGGGTACACTAATAGGCCTATAGTTAATTTTAGAGGTGGGGTCAAAACCTTTATGAATTGCAGGCAGATACATCTACCGCCTTAAGAAGATAAGGGAATTCACAGGAAAGGAGCATAGAGTTAAAGTATTCAGCCATTTGAGTGTGAGAAATTCCTATAATTTTCCTTATAAGGTCAACTGAGAGTGTACCGCTAGTTTTCTTTGAACTATCTAGGTTGTTTATTTCATTTACGATATCAGCACAGCTGATTGGCTTGAACTCAAAGGCTTACGTATATTGTATGTTCTTTTGAATCATAGCAATACTGGTATGAGTCTCATATTTTCTGAGTGCATCAATAATAGGATCTCTCAATGGGACATAAGTGGTGTAGTCACATAGTCACATAGGGCTCAATCTCAATAGATAATGAATCCGTAATGTTGACAAAGTACTAGTTAAAACACTCAGCTGAGTTACTGAAACGTGTCCTGATTTACTGAAAGTTTTCCAGAAACGCTTGTCATTTGTGAGATTAGATACATCTAAACTCCGATAAAAATTCATTTTCGCCGATTTGTTCAGCTTGACGATTTGTTTCTTTGCTGTTTATGTCTCCGAATATCTTCCGTTTTTCCACTTTTATTTGCAAAAGTTTTTAGTCTTGACTTATGCATAATTTCTTTCCTTAGCTAGTTTAGGACATGTCTTTTATTATTTCCTTTAATGATTGCTTTCTTAGTGGGTGCATCCTTCTCCAATACATGCGCAGTTAGGCTTTCAACATTATGATAGTTTGCAGGAAATTTTTCACTCATAGTATTTGAAAGGTCAGTGAGAAACGCTATCTCAGAAAATTTGCTATAGTCTCGATATGTTGCAACCTTGGGAGGGGCTTTGTTGCATTTGTCTTTAGCATGGTGTAAATCATATGGTGAAAGTCGCTGAAACCCGTTTGGAACGTTTGGCTCCTAAAGAAGCCTGTGCTTGCGATTTGTTAACATAAGGTCTATTTATCTTCCTGGGACCCTCTTGAAGCATGTTGGCGATTGAATTAAATTATATGAGTATTGCTGTATTAGCAATTTAATGCAAGGATTTGACTCCTCCATGTTGAAGTCACCGAAGACTAGCACATTTCCTATAGTCTTGGTATAGAAATCTACTATTCGTTCAATTTCATTTCCAAAATACATATCATTTTGACACGAGTGTTTATATACTGGCAGCAGCAGCCATTTGATTTTCTTTAGATTTAACTCTATTATTAATATTTGAATATAATTCGGAATATCTACCCCTTCTAACTGTTTACTAGGAATTTGTTCATTGGTAAATGCTAGTAATCCACCTGATTTTCCAGATACATCAAGTCGATAGTGGCGTTTAAAGCCTGGTATATAAAACTGTTTGGTGGAAAAGTTTCGCCCTTTTTTGTCTCTGCAACAACCACGACATCCACATTATTCTGGAAAATACCTGTGAAATTTTGAAACTTATTTCGTATTGAATTAATGTTTAAGTAGCAAATTGGTACATTATCAGGGTTTTTCCAATTTAAGATGCTTAATTCGATCACCAGAGAAACGCTCATCGCGATTAGATTTACCGCATTCACTATTTGCAATAGNGTTTGATGATTTTGGAATGGAGAGGTGTTATCATTTCAATCTAATTTATTAATTACGATCAAGACATTTTTTGCAAAGACAGCATTACTTCTAACATTTAAGTGTAGTCCCTTTATCCCTAAACAATGATCATCAATGTTGTCATTATTCAAGAATTCTAACCTGTCCTCCACTGAAATTGCTTTTTATTTTGCAGTTTAGCTCTTGTGTTTTCTTTTCCATTCCGCGTCGATATCTACGAATTGTGGCAGCTGAGAGTGCAGTCTTTGTATGGGGTGTTTTCTCTTTAATAGTAGAGAGAATATTTCTTTGAGATGCTTGGAGGTATCAATGTTGTTTTGGGATGTCATTAGTTTCACAGTGAATTAACAACATGTCAGGTCTATTTCTTGCAGCTGGTTTTACATGTTCTACTATGTCCCTAGTTGTTGCACCAGGATTTGGACGTACTTTTACATTGTGATATATGCTAAGGCCACGCTCTTCGATACCATTTAATATTGAGTCACCAATAATAATAATATTTTTCCTTTCCTTCTTTACAGCTTGCTTTGTGCTCTTGTTTGTTATTTCTGATCCGTAATTTTGTCTAGTATCTTAAATGTCTTCGGGGATTTTTCTTCTTCGTGCATTTCCACTCTGTGCTTGTTGCCTAGACGATGGTGGCTCTGATTGTTTTTTGCATGATGACGTTGCATGGCCGATTTTCCCATTGAAGGAATTCTGAAAATTTAGGCCATTTTCCCTAATATTTCCCTGCTCAATCAATTTAATGATAATTTGATTTTTGCAATCAAGCTGTCTTTCCAAAAAAGCAACTCTTTCATTTAGGCTTACTATGAAGGTAGCCTCTTAGCTTGAGCAGAAAACAGTTGATGTTTTGCAACTTCGGCCTGTATTCCAGAAAGCTCACACCAGACATGCTTCTTGAAGTCCGTGTAGTCAGCTGCAATGCTCGTATCAACTGTCTTCCTGCTACAGGTTTTTTTTACCTCTAAATATAACTTCTTGACCAAATTTCCGGAGAGATATGTTACCACCGACAATAACCTCTTCGATAGCGCTTTTGATCTTTGCCTCGTGTATAGAGATATTGCTTCCTCACGATTCCAGCGATACTCTTTTTTCACATAATTTTAGGATATTCTCCAGATTTTGACCCATTTTTTTCTTCTTCAATTTCTCTAGTGTCCCCAATATCAAGTACTAAACATGATTTCATTGTTTACAAAGCTTGTGCTTCTGTCATCATTATTAGAGCTTCCAGGTAGCTGTCATGAAAGATAGGTAGAGCAGAAGTGGGGCAGGGGGTGAAGAGCCTCAAAAGGGTTACCAACGCTTTTGAAGGGAAAATTCTTGGCTAGCAAATCATTTCCCATTGTAAGACAGTACATTGGAGGTACTCTATTTGAATTTACAATGGGGCGAAAAAATCTGTCCTACTTTCCAGTATTTGACTAAATAGAATTCTAGTGAATCCAAATCCCGTCCTCTTAGGTCTGTTTCTTACTGTATGAAGATTCCTAGCATCACTCGATCCATCCTCATATATAGAATTATTGCTCGATCAGGAATTATTTTATATATTAGAATTTATGAAGCGGTGTTAAAGCACCTATCAATAAGAATTTCGTCAAAATAATCAATTGAGAATCTCTATAGGGTAGCTTTTTTTTTGATTTTCTCACAAACACATCAATGATTTTAGTTACTACGTTCTATCTAGACATGACTCCTACGGATTGTTGTGCATCGCTCTATTTGTTGTTCGAAAGTTTCTCCCTAACCCCCTGCTTTCTTCTCCCTACTGCCATTGTTGCGCTCCAAAATATGCTCCGGCTTCCCTGATGGTATGCCTCTATAGTCAATCAATTCCTATTAAGCTTCATGAACTTTGTGTACAGTCATTGATCGGCTAGTCAGTTGTCTTGATGTGTCTGGCATTTGTCGTGTTTTGGAAGGAAGCAATTGCAACACTTTGTGCTATGTGATTGCGCAACAACTAAAGTAAAATGTCCGTGACGTAAAATTGCCATTAAGTTGTCTTCAGCAGAGTGATTTAAATGATATTCCTGGTGTTTGGCAAATTGTTCACGCTCTACATCTTTTGAGACCACACCTTTTGAGGGAATCAAATTTTCTGTAAAGTCCACTCCTGGGTAGTAGATTTGTGTGCCATGGATCCGCCAATGTACATGTGTCTCACTATTTATCCAAATTTCACCCTCGTCCCCCCTCTCTCTTGTCTTCTTTCCCAATCTTTCTGTATGTTTTACCCTCACTCTTTTCTCTCTCTTTCTCGCCCTAAGTTTCTCTTCTTCCTTTCTCTATCCTATATCGTCATCCTTCTCTATCCTCTTCCCATCTCTCCTTTTCCCTGCTTTTTCTTTTCTCTCTACTGCGTGAGGTATACAAGGCTAATTAACGGTTCGATGCCGGGATTCTATCATTTGCACCAGCTACTGATGAAATAGAATGAAAATATGGTCACAGAGGAGACGAGGGCAATTAAAACCCCATCATGGAACTAACACATGTTCAATTCTCTGAATAAGAACGTAGAGACCACACAAAGTAGTAAGGAAGTTGCTGAATTGTAAATCGTTTTAAGTTCTGAGCCACTGAGTTTATACCGTGTCACTGCGAAGGCTAATATGGGCATAGAATACCGTAAATGGACAATTAAATTATCTGCATCAGTAGCGCTAGTTGTAACCACAAAATGGAGTTCTTTGATGTAATAGTTCCAGAAACAAAGAAGAAACCAATGACTATGCAGCTGAGATTGTTTATGCAGTTGATGGTACAATGGAGATAATAGATTACATTCGTCATAGAATATGAACAACCAATTACGAGGTTGGGCAATGGAAGTGTTTGGTAGGGCTGCTTTGCAAGGTAGTGAACTGCGTCAAGAAATTAGAATCATCTACAACCAAAGCACTTTGGAGGTGGATCAACGTTCACCACTGCAAAATTCATAATGGCGGACAATGAATTTGGCGCAGTTGATTATGTTGTTTTTGGACTAATGTTGTTGATCTCAAGTGCCATTGGTGTTTATCATGCATATGGTGGAAAACAGTCATCAACAAAAGAATATCTCATGGCAGGAAAAGGAATGGGGCTTTTCCCAATTACCGTGTCCTTGCTTGTTTCGTATTTGTCGGCCATCACGTTACTTGGTGTTCCTTCGGAGATTTACACATATGGCGTGCAATACTGCGTACTTCTGTTCTCTTACTTCATCCTCTGTACGACTGCGGCCGTAATCTATGCACCCATATTTTGCCGATTGAATATCACCAGTGCCCACGAGGTAGCTATTTTCCTTACAATCGTAATATTAGAATTAGAATTCTTCGTTCATGAAGTTACTTCATTTATTTTGAAGTTTTAGAGCGTATCAGCATGTTGCATATAATTTTCCAACCACGATCATGTATAGTAAATAATCAGAAGGCTTATCGCAAAAAGTAATTATACTAAATTCGTACATGCAGCCGGGCCTGTTTTTACAAAGCACTACTTAGGGGAGGCGAATTTGAATGGAGGATGCATTGATTCTCCACCGTTAAAGTCTCACAAGAATTCTCGCCATGCCTTTATCAAGCCTAGACTTTGACACTTGGTAGAGTGTAGAGGCTGATATTGCAATCCTAAAGTGTAAGGAAAGAGTTTTTGAGCTATCGAATCTTCCAACATTGTCTTTGCCGTGGTATGAATGCACTCAGCTCTCTTTATGAATGAACTCAGCACTATTTTGTTTGGCAAAGGTGGATCTGACATCGATATTGACGATCACCTTCTCCAGTCGATTGGGAATGTTTGGGGGCATTTGATTTGACTTTTGCTATGGTTTTACTTAGAAGAACGCATTTTCCTTGCTTTCTCAGGGAGGCGATGGCAGCTCTGAATGTACAACATAGTATAGAGGACACAGTATGTTAAAATACCAGGGAACTATGCCTTGGACCTGCCTGTACTCTATTTAAAGGATGTTGTATATGCACTTAAATCAGGGGTGCCAAAGTCATCTTGGCCCAGGGGCCGAATAAGGCATTCTTTGACGCCGAGTGGGCTGGCTGGGTTGAAAGGGCTCAAAGGAGTGCCATGATTAGTTAATAGGAACTTTGTAATATATTTAGCTCATCAGATGCTCCTGTCTGATGCTCTAGACAATGTTGAATAGCTGGGGAACCAATCGTGTGAATTCCAGCTAGTAAAACAGATCCTCGTATCTGAGGGGCTGCCATTTAAAAATATACTGGCCAATGTATTAGTTCGTGTTTTCATCTTCATGCTTGCTCTATATTTCAAATGTTTAATGCATTGTCTATTTTGTAAAGTTTGGTTTTTTAACATGGCTCCCTGTAAAGCAGATCCTCGTATCTGAAGGGTTATAAATAGGTAAAAATGAAAATAGTTCGTACTTAGAACCTGCATTGAAAGTTTTATCTCGGATTACGACATGAAAGAAAAAATTCGGCGCTGACTAGCAGGGCCGTTGAGAGAATTCTGAGGCCCCGGGGGGAAAGAGAAAGGCGAGGCCCCCTGCGAGCGATGCGAGCAGAAAATTGTCAGGGTCTAGAAATTAACCTTGGAAAATTACTGCTGGTTTACCTTATGAAGCCCCCCAGACCTCGAAGAATTGGGTGTTATGAGGCCCCTTGGAGCTTGTGGCCCTGGGCCAATTTCCGCCCTGCCTCCATTTAGTGGCCTTGCTGACTTGCTGTAGTAACATAGCTGTAGAAGAATTTGAAAAGGTTTTCCTATATATTTTACTATGTATGAAATGAGGAGGATGATTTCCATTATCAGCTATCTTATGTGGCCTTTTCTGGTCCAAGGTGTAAACATAGAAAAAGGATTTTTGTACATGTCATGTTCGGTTTTCTGCAATAGTTATCTTATATTTAGGGTTTTCATTTTTTTCGCGTGTAATTGCAAGTTTTTCGCTGCTATTTGATGTCAATGCTCGAAAAGTTGGAGCTCAAAAAATGTTTTTGCTAAGAATCTTTTGACATTGAAACCATAACAAAAGAAGAAAGTTTTAATGCTAGGCCAGAAGAAACTTTTTTCTTCAATGATGATGCATTTGCCCTTGCCGTACCCACGTGCATTGCTTGAAACAGATTTGCCACGAAGCCAGAAAGCTTAGGTTGCATTTAAATCAAGAAATCTGTAGAGACAGACACAGACAGCCATAGGATTAGTGGAAGCAGGCGTCTAGAATCCCTTAAATGTTGGGTTGTTTGTCCTTCTACAAAGTTCGAACACTGTCATGTTTTGATTCGCAAATTTTTACTCGAGAAACGTCAAGTAGCTTTCTGACATAAGCATTTTTTGACCAACGTTCACAAAAATGCAAACCATAAACATGTGTTCTCATCCCTTTCCAATACATCATTCGGCTTAGAGCTCCCAGACAGACGCCGGTGTAATCAAATAAACTCCATAAGGGCTTTAGGTTTGCTATCTGCAGATTCATGGCATTTCTTACATGCAGGGTCGCAGAGAGAATGGGCGGGAAGCAAAATGCCCCGGACCTCAAGTTCCAAGCGGACTTATAACAGCCAATACTTCAAAGTCTGGGGCTCTCATAAAGTAAACCAGCAGTAATTTCCAACACTTCATTTCTAAACCTGAAAAGTTTCTGCTTGCTTTACTCGCAAGGGGCCTCTTCTTTCTGATTTTCCCCAGAGGCCTCTTAATTCTTTCGGCGGCCCTGTTTACGCGAGCTATGAAAGAGTTGGCAGTTATGACATAATATTTATATACAAGGTCTGGGCCCGTGTTGTGATCTCTTGTGACGTTAAAGTTGTGAAACCCATTTCTCAAACCCTAGAAGATGGGTAGACTGAGTACTGTGCAATGAAATATTGGAAGCTTTGAGCAGGGCATTTATATGTCCTATTTTGTGCTTAATTGTAGAAGGGTCATATTGCACTTTTTGAAATTGTTAACTCCTCATAGCATTTTATAATGACACCCATCGCCCTCCATTTTAGCAAAATGTGGGGTTCATCACAATCAGCAAGATTTTCACTGTCATTTTCATCCCATTATTCATGAGTCAACTCTCCATCAGGCACTTCAAAATTATTGTCAGGTGGAACACTGTCTACCATTCCATCCAATTTTCGCTTAACACTATCTGGTGGAATCATCAGCTTTTCTTCTTCTTTCAAAGTTGTTGTGATTTTCCCGGTAGGTTATTTTATGACCACCCCTCAACTTTATGAAAATCTAGAATGGCCACCCCCCTGCTAACTCCAACCCCCTACAATTAAGCACAAAAGAGATTCCCCCCTACTTCGTATTTGAATTGCTGGTTGAGTTATAGCCACATAGATGAATTCAATTTGAGATCCTATTATCTTCCATTAAGATCTTTTGTCTCAGCATAATGTTCTTTATTTTTTATCGGTTTTAGCCACGGAATCTTATTACTTTTCATGTTATTGTACTTCATCTAATGCCTAAAGTATGCAATTTTTGCTCTTGCAGTACCTCGAAATGCGTTTCTCTCCAGGAGTTCGGACGCTTGGTTGTTTCTTGTTTATGTTGCAATATGTAAGTAGCTTTTACTCATTTGTTGAGAAGAAAGGAATTTGTTATGCCCATTAAATTTTTTGAAACTGCAAGCTGCTATACCATACCATTTTGAATACAAAGCCTAAATTATAATTAAAATTGCATCTAATGAAGCGAAAGGTGTAAGTTATTGGTTGATAGTTAAGACCGGACATAAGGTACATTTTAGAGTAAGATTGAAAGTACGGTAATGTAAATAAATGTTATTTGCCAAGGCATTCATTCTCATGAATCTCATAATATCTTTATGGATCAGTTGTTTTCAACCGTTTTGCTGGAGAGGAACCCTAAGGAAGCATTCCACTGGTTCGAGGAAACCCTGTTCACATGTCTACACAAGAGAATGTAAAGTTATTGTCGATCGTAGCATCTATATAACTTCTGGGTGGAACACTTGGCTTGTGCTAGTGGATTCCTGGCTGAAACCAGTGTTTAAAGGGAAATTCAATGAATTGGTTTATCACTGTTTCTATAAATATGACTCCATTGAGGCTCAAGTAAATTTAAATTCTTATATTGGATATAGCAAAGCTTTTCGTCATGGAGACATGACATAAAAGTGATTATGTTGTCAATGCTGTGGTAAAGATAAACTATGAACGCCGTGAAATGTTTTTGCTACTATAATAAATGAGCTTATTGTCTTCTGGGGAGTAGGACGTAGGACCTGCTTTTGATGTTGATTTTGTCTCCATAGGAACGGTCGATAAGAACGACTTTCCGTAAGAACGGTCTATCAATAGTCTCGGATTTTAGGAACTTTTTATGACTCATTGATGGAAGGGAGTGTAGGCTTGACCTTTATGGTTTGATCTTTGTGATGACAAAATTTTGACAATCCTTTTTAGGTGCTGTACCTCTCTGTCGTACTTTATGCACCTAGTCTTGCTCTTGAAGCAGGTAAGTAAGTTAAATTAATTTTTTCTAAGAGGTTACTAATGGGCCGTAGTTGTTGTTCAGTTCAGGCCACTATCGTTTTGAAGTAACCGTTATTTTACATCAACTTGATTTTCGAGATGTTTTAACCAACAGTTACTTTGATATGATAATCTTTTCATGTACAAAAGAGCCCTACCTTCAAAAAAGCAATGAAAGCTATTTTGTTTTATAAGCATCTTGTTTTGCCCAATTTCATTAGCCACATATTCCAAATTAGTTTTCTCAAAAAGCTATTCTCTGTCGTGTTCAATGAGGCTTCTTGTTTTTGGAGGCATGATTTGGGAAGCTCTCAAGTTTGCACTTAGATTAACTTCTAATTATTTACTCATTTTGTATTTCAAATATTATTTATTTATACATACGTGCATGCATAACAAGTACATTAACTGTGTGTGGATACGAATGCAAGATGCTATTAGGTGCTTAATAGGAATGGGTGCATCGTCCAAGAATTATCATTGCCACTTAAGCGGTAGCATTGCATGCACCTAAATAGCTGCCTTGCTCACTGAACGTTTCGAAACTTAGTCCCGATAATTTTAGAATCCTTGCAGATTTGGCATGCATCATATGCAATGTATTAGCAGTTATAGACATTAATGGAGGAAAATCTTAGGCTCAAGATAAACGTTAGTAGTAGCACGACGAGGTGGAAAGGCAACGTTTCACTCGTGTACTCTGGAGTTCAGTTCTGAAGACCCCTCTTCAATTAACTTTTTGTCTTTTTTAAAATTTACCATTAAATTAGACGTGTTATATAATGTGAGATATACATACATGCATATACGTACCTGCATTTGTACATGCATACATTTATTAGGATTCAAATTAGAGTTCATAAATCATTTTAGATTCTTTCATTTGCACTTTAGTTGCTGGGGTTCCACTTACAGCTACAATTATTACAACAGGGGTTGTATGCACATTCTACACAACACTGGTATGCTTTCTAGTTCCTTGTCCGTAATTGAATTGCACTTAGTATGTTGATAAGGTAGCAACATTTTCCAGTATTGATATGTTAGGAAAATTGTCAGATTGTTGATTTGTTTATTAGTATTTAGCCCATGAGATATACACTTTTCTTGCTTCCTTATACTTTTGCTATTTATTTATGTTTTCAAATGTTTGTTGTTTTCATTGAATGCTAGACAAATTGCTTCCATTTTTACGTTCGTCCAAAATTGTTTCCTGAGGCACCTTTCAAACGTTCGACTTGGAACAACCCTGAAAGTTTCCGTGGTTTGAAGCACATTTTTGCTGGCCAAATTTTGACCAAAGTGCTTCTTTAAGATGCTGTTTTATTTGCTCTTATCGTCATGGGCTGCCACAGACTCGATCGACGATAAAGTGAATTGATGCTGAAACATTCACTGATTCTCTCAATCCATAAGTTTATTTCTGAACACTGAAATATGCTCGTATATTGTAGTCAAAGTGCATGAATTTCAGTTTGTAAAAAGTGATTTTGGTCGCATGAATTGGCTCTCGTGTTGCGCATGAATACGCAAATACTATTTGTAATTTTATTACGTCACCATAATCCGAAAATTTGCGATTTTGCAAGCTTTGGAAAGGAAAACATCATCACATTTTTGCGTGGTGTTTTCTACAGCCATCGGCTAAAGTTATATTATGACATTCATTGTTTCATTGTTCTTCTTCATTCCGATATTAAATCTTATTTGTAAAGTAAGCAGTATATGCTCCTTTTTCGATATTCTTCTTGAGGACCTAGAAAGTGCAAATATAGAGCCATTTGGTTCTCTTAAGGAGAAACGTGGGAATGCACCAGCATCTTTATTGCATCCATGTTTACAATAATTGATAAAATTTTAGCTTTCATAACATTACCATCATGTTATTTCAATGTGTACTTTCTTCTGCCATGAATTGTCACAATTATTACAGGATCTTTCTTCTTATTGGTTGTACTTATTGACCCTTCTGAACTATTTTAGGGTGGTATGAAAGCTGTCATATGGACTGATGTGTTTCAAGCAGGTGTCATGGTTCTTGGGTTGATAGTTGTGCTAATTGTTGGCACAATAGAAGTTGAAGGTTTTAAAAATGTATTTAATATTGCAGACAAGGGAGAGAGATTGAAGGTTTTTGATTTCAATCCTGATCCAAGGGTTCGTAACACGTTTTGGACACTTTCTATTGGTGGAGCATTCACAGCCATGCCTGTGTGGACCGTGAGCCAAACAGCAGTTCAAAGATTCTTGTCTGCTAAATCAGCAAAAACTGCTCAAAGGTAAGTGAATTTGAAAGCTCGTTCTGAACAGTTTCCTTTCTTGCATTGTGTATTTAGCGAGGGATTTTTATAGAAGTCAGTGCTGTACTGCGATTGTCTAAGTTTATGATAGAGAAGCTTGTGATGTGCTGGGGAGCATGTAATACACCAACTCCTGTTTTCAGTATATCTTTTCGAGGGCGCAATCATCTATGCTTATTTTCAACGCGGATGTCTATTTATCTACACAAAGTAGAAAGCTTGCATTTTGTTGAATGCCTTTGAAGGGATCCACAAAAAAATGCATAACTGAAAAGAGGTCTATGATTAAAAAATGGTTAAAAGACAATGTTCTAGAACAATGGCCAACTCATTAGAGTTGAAGTCGAAGCTAGCGAAGATTGGAAACCAATCATAGAAGTGTCGCATTCGTGCGCATTTTACTCGCAAGTTTCATTCAAATTCTCTTCTACGCATTCCAAAGACAAGCTGAAGGGCAGGGTTAAAAGAGAGGTGAGACTAACCATTTGCATTACGACAAGAATCAGACTTTCTATCACGCCAGTAGAGTATTTTCTGAAACATTTTTCTGAATAGAGTTGTACAGTCAAGCTTGCAGACAACTGCTCAGGATGAGGAGGCATAAGTCAAGTTGATCACGTGGACTTGAAGGTCCATCCAGAAAACCCCCAGATATCTTTGCTTCCATAACACCCTGACTCATTTGCTAATGTATCAGGTTATTTTGGAAGCACAGGTCTTCCTCATCTCACACAGCTTATTGGCCTGTGTACAGTAGAAGCAAAGTCTGATTGATTGCCATTCCGATCAGAATTACTTGTTAGCTTTTGTAAATGACAATATAGTCATATAAGCAAAATGACCAATCTTTGTGGGTGAGTATCACATATACTCTTCCGGGTCACACTGTCATGGTGGTCAGCAATATCTCTTTGCTTCACTTATTGAAGAATTCGATCTCTGCCAAGTCGTCTTTGAGGTCATTTGAGCTCAACACAGAGTTTTCTAGTTGAAGGACGGACTCTATAGTATTATCCGTGAATAAGAATCATTTTAAAGCGTCTTAGTATTTTGAACATGGTTGCCACAGCAAATGAAGAGCAAAATTATCTTACCTTTCCCTGACCAAAAGGGCAGTCAGCCGGGAGGACTTTAGTGGGTTACACGCAATAGGAGCCACACCCATTTTACATCTTATGTGGCCACACCCATTTTACAGCAAGGACATTGGCTTTCTAGAGCAACCCAAAAGTAATTCCCTGACTTTTCTTTGCTTTATATGTTTTTTCAACATTTTTCCCTTCTTTCCCAGGCCTTCACTAACTCAAAACATGGGCATTTTCGAGGTTCTGTGGGTTGTGTGTTGATATATGACATATTATCTCTCATTTGATAATTCATTGTTTAATTTTACAACTGTTTTTCCAAGCAGGTCAATGTGCTTTTGAAAGGCTAGGTTTAAATTTCAAAAGTGTAAAATTGTATTAATTTCTTAGTAATGCTACTCATAAGCTTGCTCTCAGTATGCCCTTATCTGCCATCACACTTTTCGTTTTTACTATCTTTACTGGAGTATTTTCACGCGGATGAAATGTTGCAGATTTTGCGGTTCATAGCACTTTCCGCAGAATTGAGTCGCGCGAAAATTCTAGATTTTAGTAATCCACAAGATTAGACTCTCCTGAAAAATTACACTTGTCTGTCGCAATAATTGATTTGGACAATTTTTCCATCCTCTCCTATATTTTTAGAACGCCCCGCTTGTAAGTTTTTGGGTAAAAGTGTTCAAAATGTATATGAAGCAGATACTTTGAACAAGTCTTCCAATCTGTCATCAATTTTTTTGTGCTTCTTAACCTCTCACCACCGTAGAGACCTGATTTGTGAACAGAGAGAGTTTCTTCGTAATATTATCTTAGATTTCACTACCCCCGCACTTATTCCCCCTACTTATGAACTTCTAATATTTTCGACCCCCTCGGCAATTAGGCACTTGCGATTAGATGTTATTGTCCATTATTAGTAGTAAACCCTGTTGTGTAATATTTGTCTCAATTTTCTATTTTAATTGTAAAGGGCACTTTTTCTCAACATTATTGGGCTTATTGGAATCGTGGTTCTTTGTGTCCTGGATGGCCTAGTTATATATGCGGTTTATGCAAATTGCGACCTTCTCACAGAAAAGAAAATCACAAGTAATGATCAGGTAAAGATAATTTTCTTCAGTTCTCAATATGTCATGACTTGATTCTTTCTTATTCTTCCTGATTCTTTCAGTTTGAGTGTAGCATTATTGCTGTCTAAATTTACTTAGGCCAGGTTCAGACGTCGAACGTTTCATGCGCCGAACTTAACGCTAAGTTAGGTCGACCCAAATGGATATAATCCCCATTTGATTCATACGTCGAACTTTTCATGTGCTGAACTTAATACTGCAGAACAGATGACAGTCTCGCTTTGATAACAGTCTTGACGTCAGTCTTCAATATTTTTACCAATAGTTATAAGGATTGGTAACTCCTTGTCCCCAAGTTGAATGATTTGGCAGAGCTGTTTGGTGTTAGTATGCTGATAGAAGTAGCGGCTTCACTAAAATTTGCATCATATTTCCTTGAGTGTGTCTGGAGCAGATTTGAGAAACCGTACTCCCAACGAGAAACATCTGGAATAGCTGCACGGGACTATTGAGCTTGGTTTTGTTGATTTAGAAACATTTCAAAGAGCCTCCTGTCGTTTTTCCGATTTTCCTTCAACTCCTCTTTCATAGAAGAAATAATGTCCTTCACTAGATCATTTTCTATGGTGCTTTTTACAAGAGATAGCACCTTACCAACAGCATTAGTTTTCTCATTATGTTTCCCCCGTTGGTTGCCCTCATTTGGTTGCCAGTGGCGTGGCGAGTTGACTCTGTTGACTATTACAATCAGTTGAGGCCTTCTCTTCTTCAGCAGCTAATTCTGGCTGGCAAGAATCACAGTTACGTACTAGTGCAGATAGCTGGTTAAACCAGGCCCCATTGCCCTTGTTATCAATATCATCATCAATATCAACAATTTATTTATAGTAGGCAAAAGAAATTAAGATGGCAAAATTACTGCTAATTAAGGCTTACTGGCTTAAAAAATTTAATTATATTACAAATGTAAAATAAAAATTGATACATATCATGTTAGGTACCCAACCTGTGTTATATTTTTGGACCCTTTCCATCACTGATGCCGATCTTATGTTTAATGCCGCCTTTTTACACTCTCCTACACATTTTTTAAACTTTGATCTCAATCGATCAATTGAGAAAGTGAAGTCTTCTTCCTGTTGAGCATATCTGGTTTTCAACTCCTTTTGGATTTTCTCATAAAGGATGCAATTCTGTTGATTCTTTGTATCTCTATAAATGAGTTTATCTTGGTAGGCTTCATTGCTAGCAATTATATCAATGACGTCACCCAATACAGTAGTGGTTCATCTCCCTTTCCTCCCCAATTTCTTCTTTTCTATTGCCTTTCCTGCTAAAGGCTGGTGCGTGATTTCATCATCTATGTTATTCTCGGTTTTTCTATTGTCATCAGCAAGATCTGGCACAGTGCATGATTTTCTTGCAACAAACAAATGCAATAGATTAATAAAATTCTATATAAAACATTTTCGTAATCAAGAAAAGCTTAAGACGATGGAAATAATACAAAAAAATTTGTGTGTGAACTACTTTTATAGCATGCTAGTAAAGCCGTCGTTGAAATTGACTTTCATCTGCAGCAAAATTATGTAACATTTCAAGAAAGGAAGGGTAGAGAGTTTAACTCAAATTAAAAAATCAGATATACGTTATGGCTACTACCTTTTCTTTGTTCCTCTTGGAACTACTGGTGACATTGGCTCTTCATTTGGCGCATGGTTGTATATGGGTTTACCAATTTCAGCCCTTTCTTCGTAACAAAACCTGCAATATGCGACTGACTTGCCAGCAACGCAGACCTCAGTATCTTCATCTTGCTCAAAAACTGAGCACATAGTGCAGGGAATATTTGGGCAACTGATACGCGAATATTTGGTTAGTTTTAGGCATACTATGCACAAGGAAGGATTGCTTTCTCAAAACTGAGTGGATGACACCATAGCCAATTCTTATGCAGGATTTTCGCGCACTTTTCCATGTGTCATTGGTTAGAGAACTGGAAACAATAGATTACTCCAGGATTAATCCGAGATTTCACGTTAGAATAAATTATGCATTAAGAGCGGCTCATGAAAAGAACGACATCTGAATTAAAACCGTACTAAATGCATTTGGTACGACTGGATCGGTCGAACTTATTATTTGGGTCGACCTTAATAGGGAGTTTTAGATCCAGTACGAGTACGAGTACGTGTTTTCAACTGCGCAACCGATCTACGCATATTGAGAAGGAATCACCGTCAGAACTCGTACTCGAAACAGCTGTCCGATTTCTCAGCACTGAACAGAACATATATGGAATTTGTTATGATTGTAAGCCTATTCACATTTTCCTA
>OLMO02000273.1:506784-527120 GCA_900291935.2 Cassiopea xamachana
AGAACGTATAGTCCAAAGTTGAACGAGGGACTAAAGTTATTAAAATATTTCAAGAATAGCCTAACAGCATCCTCTCGACTCAGAATGTCATCCTTGTTCAAGCGAATTTCAGACAGCGATTCAACTTCATTCACGATAGCGAAAGTTCAGTAAGAAAGAAGGTACTGGCTTTCGAGGGATATACTAATAGCTTCGTGTTTATCTTCAGAGTACGACAGGACCCTCTAGTATCCTACATTTCACTAAACCCATTGAATATAGACGCAGATCTATTGATTTCAATAAATCCCGGGGTCGTTCTGAAGGCAGAGATATCTAAACACACGAAGTTGCAGTACGAGTACGAGTGTTGAGCTACGCGGGGGGAGGGGGGTGAACTCGTACTCGTACTGGATCTAAACCTCCCTAATATTAAGCGCAGAACCAATTTGATTCAGACGTCGATCTTTTCATGAACTTAATTCGCTGCATTTAGTTCGGCGCTTGAAAAGTTCGACGTCTGAACCTGGCCTTACAGTCTGGTTGGTCAAGTCATTGACCCCAATTTGCTTCAAATTATCGAATACACGTTGTTTTTTTATAAGAAAACCATAATTTTACTTGAGCCTCAATTTTCTTANAACTTTTCCCGAAATTGAGCCTGAGATTTTCTTAAATTTTTGTTAACTTTTACTAAAATACACTGACCAAAATGGTTTGCAATGTCGTTATTAATATTGTATACTTGAATCTGAATTCTATCTTTAACATTGTGAATGCAATATCTACGAAATACCCATTTTTGGTCAATAAAAACGCTAAGTTGTGGAAATTGAGCCTGGTGATTTCCTTACGATTTTCTTATATGAAGAAACTTGTAGTATATTTATGATTCTATCTTCGTGAATTGAAAGCTTTCGCAATATACATCCTTTCTAGTTTGAGAATATAATTGCAATCTATAGGCGTAGAAATCATTGAGTTGCCCTCACTTTTCAGAAATTCGAGTCAAGCACCCATTTTTATTGCTCCTAGCTCACAATACTTAATTAAATTTTCATTGAGGATATTAACTTTGTCCTTTTGGTTATTGCCCTTATCATTATTTAGCCTCATTTTTAATCACAGCCAAGCCCGACTCTCTGAACCACCTCTTTTCTTAAACTTTGGCTTTTTTCGGAAGCGTTACAAGCATATCCTTCAAAGCTTTTACCTCACGTCTTTATGGTGTTTGAATTGACCCAATATATAGTTAGTTAGCAAAGGAGAAGAGCCTTATGAGAGGACGAAGTAAGGCATATTATCAAGGGGATCGGGCTCAAGGGTTCTTCAATCTTGAAGCATCAAGGTGTTAAAGCATCATAATCAGCAATCAAAGTTGATGGCCTGCCAACCTCACACTCCCAAACGAGGCTCCAGGTGCAGGCGTCCTTTCTGCGCTTGGTTGTCATTAAGATCCATTGTTGGCATTGCAATCTCAGTTGCTTAATTTTGCTTATTTTCTCAATGTTTTCAGCGATGTTTTCTTTATTTGATTTGGTAAACATATCAAGTCATCTTAAGGACAGATTTTTCGAGAGTTTTACATGTTTGCAGCATTACTGAAATAAAGCTCTTTTCAAGGTGCCCCATAAAATTAATACTTTAAACCCAATGGATTCGTTTGTTTCTAGAGAGGGTTATTAATCTGAGAAGTACATGTTCAAACTTCAGAGTGAGTTCTCCATTGGTTGTGGTGAGCCAAGCATTTATGCGTGATGATATACCTCTGTATCATTTTAGTTTTTAGAATTAGTTACAAATATAAGTGATTGCTTATTGTGATGCTTCACATATTTCTGTTTGGATAGAACGTGGATATCATTCAAAAAATTGGGAGCGTATTCATGCAGGGGGACCTTCACAAACGAAAAGAATCAACTCTCTAAACTGTAAAAGAGCACTAAGCCAAAAAGTTGTGAAAAGTAGGGGATATATGCCCCTGTGCCCCACAGTTTTTTCAAGTCTGTGCATATATGCCCTTCCTTTGGCTTTTTAAGAATTGATTACAGTTCAGCAAAAAAGAATGTCTTCTTTTTTCAAAAAGTGAAAAGATGTCGCAGGTCCTGCTGGGCTCAGAAGGATCAGCTTTACTTCATCACTCTCTCGGTACTGTCCTTGTGAAATGACAAGTCACCATTCAATATTGGGTTTCCCAATGGCAAATATCACCATGCACGAATGCTTGGTTTACCACAGGCCTCAGGAATACCTTTCTAAATTTTGGACATGAACTACCCTGACCAATCGTACACTCTCTAAAAAAGCCAAGCCATGGAGCTAGAGGTACTGATTATGTGGGACACAGAAAAAGAATTTATTTTCTTCAAACATGTGAACTGCTTATGTAAATCAATATTTTCTATGCAATCTTTATTTAGATCAAAAGAGACTTTTCAAAAAGTTATCAGAAGCGTATGCATTGATCTGGAATTTTGAGTCAGAGCTTTCCTCTACATAGGCTTTAGCTCTCCAGAGTTTCAAAGTAGCATCAAAACTTAGTGTAGAATGTGATTCCAAAATCTGATGATTTGAATTAGAATCACCCTCAAGCTATTGATGAAGAAGCGCGTAAAAGCGATGGGAGACTTGGATACATTTGTATGTATTAAGGAACCTTCCTACCAACGGAATGTCGAAAGGAAAACCACATCTAATTTTCTCCAATAAAATTTTCGAACCAAGAGCAAAAGAAATTATTGGAGTTATGAAGAAAGTAACATTTGAAAATAACTGAATGCAACGCTGGGAAGACAATGATAAAAAAAGGTGTTACAATATGAGCATCCACTGGCTATTGGTAGTTAACTCAGCTTGGGCCAAGGAGAGTATCGGTTTGAATCCGAGAGTATCGGCATCATCAAGTGCCGAGATAATGCTGTCAAGAGACTTTATCCTGCTAGATTAGCCACCCTAGTACNAACTTTTCCCGAAATTGAGCCTGAGATTTTCTTAAATTTTTGTTAACTTTTACTAAAATACACTGACCAAAATGGTTTGCAATGTCATTATTAATATTGTATACTTGAATCTGAATTCTATCTTTAACATTGTGAATGCAATGTCTACGAAATACCCATTTTTGGTCAATAAAAACGCTAAATTGTGGAAATTGAGCCTGGTGATTTTCTTACGATTTTCCTATATGAAGAAACTTGTAGTATATTTATGATTCTTTCTTCGTGAATTGAAAGCTTTCGCAATATACATCCTTTCTAGTTTGAGAATATGATTGCAATCTATAGGGGTAAAAATCATTGGGTTGCCCTCACTTTTCAGAAATTCGAGTCAAGCACCCATTTTTATTGCTCCTAGGCTCACAATACTTAATTAAATTTTCATTGAGGATATTAACTTTGTCCTTTTGGTTATTGCCCTGATCATTATTTAGCCTCATTTTTAATCACAGCCAAGCCCGACTCTCTGAACCATCTCTTTTCTTAAACTTTGGCTTTTTTCGGAAGCGTTATAAGCATATCCTTCAAAGCTTTTACCTCACGTCTTTATGGTGTTTGAATTGACCCAATATATAGTTAGTTAGCAAAGGAGAAGAGCCTTATGAGAGGGCGAAGTAAGGCATATGATCAAGGGGATCGGGCTCAAGGGTTCTTCAATCTTGAAGCATCAAGGTGTTAAAGCATCATAATCAGCAATTAAAGTTGATGGCCTGCCAACCCCACACTCCCAAACGAGGCTCCAGGTTTAGGCGTCCTTTCTGCGCTTGGTTGTCATTAAGATCCATTGTTGGCATAGCAATCTCAGTTGCTTAATTTTGCTTATGTTCTCAATGTTTTCAGCGATGTTTTCTTTATTTGATTTGGTAACATAAAGTTATCTTAAGGACAGATTTTTCGAGAGTTTTACATGTTTGCAGCATTACTGAAATAAAGCTCTTTTCAAGGTGCCCCATAGAATTGATACTTTAAACCCAATGGATTAGTTTGAGAAGTACATGTTCAAACTTCAGAGTGAGTTCTCCATTGGTTGTGGTGAGCCAAGCATTTATGCGTGATGATATACCTCTGTATCATTTTAGTTTTTAGAATTAGTTACAAATATAAGTGATTGCTTATTGTCATGCTTCACATATTTCTGTTTGGATAGAACGTGGATATCATTCAAAAAATTGGGAGCGTATTCAGGCAGGGGGACCTTCACAAACGAAAAGAATCAACTCTCTAAACTGTAAAAGAGCATTTAGCCAAAAAGTTGTGAAAAGTAGGGGGTATATGCCCCTGTGCCCCACAGTTTTTTCAAGTCTGTGCATATATGCCCTTCCTTTGGCTTTTTAAGAATTGATTACAGTTCAGCAAAAAAGAATGTCTTCTTTTTTCAAAAAGTGAAAAGATGTCGCAGGTCCTGCTGGACTCAGAAGGATCAGCTTTACTTCATCACTCTCTCGGTACTGTCCTTGTGAAATGACAAGTCACCATTCAATATTGGGTTTCCCAATGGCAAATATCACCATGCACGAATGCTTGGTTTACCGCAGGCCTCAGGAATACCTTTCTAGACATGAGCTTCCCAGACCAATAGTACGCTCTTTAAAGAAGCTAAGCCATTAAGGTAGAGGTACTGATTATGTGGGACACAGAAAAAGAATTTATTTTCTTCAAACGTGTGAACTGCATATGTAAATCAATATTTTCTATGCAATCTTTATTTAGATCAAAAAGAGACTTTTCAAAAAGTTATCAGAAGCGTATGCATTGACCTGGAATTTTGAGTCAGAGCTTCCCTCTACATAGGCTTTAGCTCTCCAGAGTTTCAAAGTAGCATCAAAACTTAGTGTAAAATGTGATTCCAAAATCTGATGATTTGAATTAGAATCACCCTCAAGCTATTGATGAAGAAGCGCGTAAAAGCGATGGGAGACTTGGATACATTTGTATGTATTAAGGAACCTTCCTACCAACGGAATGTCAGAAAGGAAAACCACATCTAATTTTCTCCAATAAAATTTTCGAACCAAGAGCAAAAGAAATTATTGGAGTTATGAAGAAAGTAACATTTGAAAATAACTGAATGCAACGCTGGGAAGACAATGATAAAAAAAGGTGTTACAATATGAGCATCAACTGGCTATTGGTAGTTAACTCAGCTTGGGCCAAGGAGAGTATCGGTTTGAATCCGAGAGTATCGGCATCATCAAGTGCCGAGATAATGCTGTCAAGAGACTTTATCCTGCTAGATTAGCCACCCTAGTACAACATCCAGTTAGTCCTAGTATATACAATAGCTTTTGACGACCGCAAGGGAATCACGCAAGCATGCATGGAAGGAGACTGTAGAATAGTTTTCAGCTGCCTAAAATCATAATCGTGAAGATTAAAATTGTAACCCACGCTCTCGCCGTCTCATGACATGTTCTTCACAAGTTTGCCTTATTATTTTGCAAAAAAGACGGGGGAAATCTTTGTATGTAAAAATTCCTCTTTTAACCTATTCACTACTTGAATCTATCAATGATTTCTGTATTGCATAAAGGTGCTCCCATATTTCATCATTGATAAATTGGGAACTTGGAAAGGAATTCCTGGTTTGTTTACATCATGTTTGTTCAGTGGCGCGTTGAGGTAATTACTTTGCATCCTGTTTTCTCTTTTTTTGAATCAACATCAAAAACCTGACTGCTCACATGCTTTCTTGCAAATTTTGCCGCTTGCATCTATTTTTGCAAAAGTCCACTTTACTTAGTGCATATATTATGCTTTGCATAATTACTTTTCATGCTTTTTAAAATCCTCTTACCTATTCTTGCCTTGATGGGAGCTCATCCACTATAGCAGACCAAATTCTTAGTTTGGGAAACGCACTACTAGACGAGTACGTTCTGAACTTCCAATCTGCAACGTGTTACATTTGCAGTATGCTGGGTGGAATTTTTGCGCATTTTTAGGGCATTTCACAATAGGAAGCACCAAATTAGGCAACAATTTTGATATGCTTCATGCTACATTTGAAAAGAATTAGTCTTTGTTTGTAGTTCTTCTCTTTCAGTTTGTTTGTGTTTTTGATATGTTTTACAGTAGTACCAAAATGAACTCTTGTATTTCGTTGTTTCATCAATTCTCACACGTCATATGTGAATGGCTGTTTCAGCTCATTGAAAATATTATGCATATTTGTTCACCAGCACAGCCTCGTCTGGATTGAATTCAATTGCTGCAGTTACATTGCAAGACATTGTAAAGAGAGTTCATCCTGATTTATCAGATGCACGGGCAACAGTAATATCTAAGATTACAGGTATTTTGTTAACTTCAGTATTTCATAGAATTTGGAGTTTTTGCAATGTTGATTTCAAATTCTTGAGCTCTCGCTTGGAAATGGAAAATATTTTTATTGGTAATGCTAAAAATTGAAAAATGTAGCCAAGTCGAAAACTTTATGGTGTTTCTTTCGGTGATGTATAGACGATGTTCTAGTTGTAGGGAGACCTCGTTGGGGGGAATGGGCCTTAGTTCTCTAGGTATGGTAAACATTTGTTGTTGCAAAACATCTGCAATTTACAACGCATTTAAAATATGCCAGTTATAACCTGAATAATAACGAAGCTATGCCAACAATGACATGTTACATTGGAGTGCATTTTATGATCCTCTTAAAGCTACT
The DNA here is from genome assembly GCA_900291935.2 of Cassiopea xamachana. Classification (NCBI taxonomy): domain Eukaryota; kingdom Metazoa; phylum Cnidaria; class Scyphozoa; order Rhizostomeae; family Cassiopeidae; genus Cassiopea; species Cassiopea xamachana. Next base: position 513,418 of record OLMO02000273.1, read on the forward strand.
CTTTGTTTTCCAAGATGTCAGTACTTGGAAGGAGATAGAGTATAGCAGTGTTTTATTGATAGCTTACGTAGTTACATCCCTTTTCAGCATGCACATTTGGTATGGTCATAATTGGTGGTGCCTTCCTGGTATCCCTGGTTGGTACCATGGTACTTCAGGTAAGCTTCTATTTCCCTTTAGTTCTGCCCGCATATTATGTACACTTTTGGAAAGTTGGTACCATTTGGTTTGTATTACCTTGTGCATTGCACTGAGGAAAGTCATCCGCTCTTGACCTTATCTCCGCAACCTCTGATGCTAAGGCACCATAGTGACCTTTTCCTTACTGCCGAGCCTGATGTTATGTATCAGAAAAGTATAAGCAATGCACGCTTTGTTTTATAAGAAGGAAGTCGATAGGGCTATGAGGCTCACATGCAGAGCTCATTAATCTGCGTGGGCGTGTGAGTACCGCTTGCAGGCACAATGTACTACATTTCAAATTCTGCAGTCACTTTCATCCAAATCTGTATCGGACCATCTATTACGTTTCCTATTTTTTATAGGCACATTTTATCTCAGATCTGCGCTTACAGGCGCAAAATACTTTTAATGAGGCCTGCTCAAATGGTCAAATTCCTAAGAAAAATCTTTGAAAAGAATCACAAGAATTATTTTTGCAAATTTCAATTTTATTGCTTGCCGTAGATCGATATTACATCATTATTGTATTCAGAATGTTAAAGGTAGAATTCAAATTCGAGATTAACAAAGAAAGCGAGCCTTTTGAGCCAGTTGATTTCAGTAGCGGTAAAAAAAATTTTAAGAGAATCTCAGACTCAATTTTGGAAAAGGTAAGAGAATTGAGCCCTAGGCAAAAAAGTTACTTTAAAGAAGACGTGTACCATCAGTGCTATGTAAAACAACATCCTTGCCGTTTTCCACTGTTTATTTAGATAATAGAAATTGCTTGGAATTCATTTCAATTCTCTCTTAAATCATAATATGCAAAGAAAGAGTTGAATCCTGCTACAATCTTTCTTCTTTTAATTTTCCATTGATATTAGAGTTCCTTTTCTAAGTTATTTGTCATTCAAATTTTGTGTTTTCAGCTCGCATACAGCATTTTTGGAATTATTGGTGGGCCTTGCTTAGGAATCTTTGCACTTGGAATTCTTGTCCCATCAGCAACATCCAAGGTTTGTTTTCATAGTTAAGCAATCATTCACTTGTACAGAAATGGGTTGCTATGGGCAACTGCTACATATCGGGCTGCATTTGGTAAGATTTGGTTGTATGGAATCGCATTGTCGTTCGGACTTCACACAACCTCCGAAGAAAAGAGCTTTCAAAGCAGCATGGCGTGAGTTTGTGGCAGGCTACTGCTTTGTAAACATTTTGACGTCTTTGATAGTACTTGTGCATCATTTTCAAATTGGATTGAAGCTTAGAATATCAGTTTGAAAACTTACTTAAGGTCATTAAAGTACATTTATCAGAGCCTGAAGTCTGAAAGTTCTTGGAGAAGCTAATTGGAGTATTTTTTGATTTCTTATGGATTATTTATATCCATTCAATCAATTCCTAAAAAGTTTTCTTAAAATTTAATCTATAAAATAAAGTATAAAGTTGCAGAGTTCAAAGAGATCAAACCAGATAACTTGCCCATCTTTTGCATCTCAGTTGACTCTTAAAGCTTCAAAACTGTTTTCAGTGCAAACAGAACGTGCTTCAAGACATATTATAGGTCGTTCTCACGCATCTCATTGTTATGGCTCAAGTCTACATTTGGGAGTAAACAAATAGCTGCTTTTGAAGCTCATAGTGCCCTGTTTATTTCTTTCATCTTGAGCAACACATAGTTTTTATAATGAGTGGCCATGTGCAACCACATGCAACGCTCTTGGACTCTGCTTTGTTGTACCAGATGCAATGCTGGTAGTCAAGAGGTGATTGATTGGGAAAAAGTCATTGCCAGGTTGACTGAATGTGCGAAGTTAAAGAAACAATGAAAAGTTTGGAATATTGCTATAATATAAACTATCAACGCAGTTCGAAATCCAAGAGCTTTAGGACAGAATTTTGTGAGGCATGTGTATATAAACAAAAGAATTGCTTATCATTCACCAACCAATTTGAATTATTTTAGCGTTGTTTGATTAGAAGAGTATGGATTCCAGCCCCATACCAGTATGTTATGTGAAATTCTCAGTTTTGATTTTAGGGTGCATACGGAGGTGCATTGGTTGGCGTGACAACAACATTATGGTTGGCCATTGGAGCACAAGTGTACCCCCCAAATAAATACAAAGCGCCCATCTCCGTTTCGCAGTGTCCAGATTACATAAACAGGAATACTACATTGAAGTATCCACTGAGTTTCGACGGAAAATACTACAATGACTTTAAAAGTCACAAGTTAGTCTTTTCAGTCCTTCTTTCTCTTTGATTTCTTGAAATAGATTGGCATTAATTTACCTTTCATTCATTTATTCTGTTTGATTTCATAAAATTGCTTTAGTTTACCCAGTTTTTATCATGGACTCAATGGATTGCCTGCTATAGAAATTTCCTGTCCCAATAGGTTTAACTTGTTGCTTTTTTGTGTGAAACGGTAATTTGGCTGATCCCTCAATGTATTGTTGCATTAATTCTCACTTCAATAAACCTTAATCAGTAAAAAATAACAAATTTTCAAGTGTACGATGGAAAACACTTTCCATTGAAGGCATTTCTCCCATTTTACATCATGTATAACAATATGATTCTCTTCCCATTACGTTTTGTGAATTGAATTTGCAGCGTCAGCCTTGAAGGTTTCTACAGCATTTCATATTTGTGGTATGCTGCCATTGGCGTTTCATTTACATTTGTTGCTGGTGTCATCTTCAGTTGGATGTTTGGTACGAGTTTCATTGTCATCTTTAACGCTTTTGATGCGGTCTTGATTTACCAAATGAGTCATAAAAGAATTTCTAATAAGAAAATAAAATGGCCTTTCCTTCATTGGATGAGTGAAGTTGCAACGTGGTAACAGTCAAAAGGCCGATTTCTGCTTGGAATAGTTTAGCTATACAGAGGTGCACACAAGGGGAATAACCACTAAAGACTTAGGGGACTTCAATGCCCCCATTCCTTTTAATGACCACGCCCTTTGGTTACCACACCTGTTTATTGCATGGAAGTGGTCACCTTGCTATTTCAGTACAACGTCAGGCAGTAATAGATGTGATGAAAGCCTGATAGAGTCCAGTAGTTTGAAGTAGAAATGAATTAAGTCCGTTCGAATTCCACTTCATAGCATTATTTCATGTAGATTAGGTTTTTTCCACAGAGCCAATTGTAAAGCAGAATTTTTACTTCTGAATTGTTGCCCTGTATAGACAAGTTTATAGTGAAAAAAGGAAAATGGAAAACTTGTCTTTGCATGAGATAGAAGTGAATCGTTGACTTTTCTAGTTTCGCATCAGCGGCATTGGGTCTTTGATCTACTCACGATACGAAAAGGCATGGAAGATATTGCTAGATAATTAAGGAAATGAGACTGCACTGCGGTGGCTCTTTGTAAGTGTTTGATACGAACCTACTCCAGCTGAAAAGCCCGTAGAGTTCGTTGCACCATTACGCATTGAACGTCGATGTGTGTACATACCAGTTACAAGTTTAGAAGTGCGGATGAGTGTTCTCTGATAGCCTAGACTACTTGTGCTAATGAAATGCAAAAAGAGTTAACTTCAATTTAACCTTGGTGGAGTAGAATTGTGCAGCAAAGTAAAAGCATGGGCTTCCGTATGATTATCGCAAACCCTTTTTGCATGTCACTGAGTGTGTTTATCAGAAGAAATCAGGCTTTTCTTGTATTTGAGCTCTTGACACATATGAATAATCGTCATTTGAAATTTTGAGCAACTGCCTTTCTAATGAAACTTAGCATTTTGTCGTGAAGAATTGTTACACGAAGAATCATTTTATGAAGAAATATTTTTATGCATGCATTGTTTTTCTCTATTACAGGACATGGAGATCCTGAAGAGGTCGACCCTAACCTTCTATTTGACTACAAAGCTTTCTTTTTTGGATTGATTCCCCGTAAATGGCGCCCTGCTCGTTATAATTTTGGAGACGCGGACGACCAGACTTTGGAAATGAAGCCAATGAATGGGGACGTATGTTTTGGAATTTTCCTTCTTCGGTCTTGTTATATTTGTTGCTAGGGTGATTGCGTGTGTATAGCAATATTTAGCAGTGCAGTGGTAGGGAAATATTGAAGAAGCATAGGTTATAAATACCTACGGTATTTCAAAATATCAAAATGATTTTCAACCGTGAAATTTGCGTAGCTACAGCAGGCCTGATATGTGGTAATATAGAAAGCAATATAAAACGCAATTTGACATTCAATAACTTTGCCTTTATAACAGGGGTCTCCAACTTATGGCCCGCAGAGCAATGTCGTGTGGTCCCACCTGAAAAGAGAAGATAGTGCTTGTATGCAGGAGTTGACCTCCTAAGGGCCTTTCCTCCAGCTGCTGTCCTTGTCCCTTACCAGGGCTAGGCTAAGACACACAAGTGTTGTGCACTCCACGATTCCTAGACATCAATTGTCACCAGTGCTTCCACTTCTGAAAATCTAAATTTCCTTTCCTTCTTTTTTTCATTTTTTTGGATAGCATTTCCTTACTATTTTCTGAAAATTTTCTTACGATTCCTTCCACGCATATTTGCAGTAAAAGCATTCAAAAATGTGTATTGTAGGTGTATTATGCATCTATTCCAAGCCTTTTAGAAAACTAACTGCTAACCAAAAATACAGTGTATCCTTGAAAGTGATTTGCAATTACTTTAAATCTGAAAAAGCCGCTATAAGAATAAAGAAGACAGCAAGAAGGCTATGTCTAGATAGCCAAAAATTTTAAGTTCAGCCAGAACAGTGCACTCATGAAGTCAAAAAATTGTAAACGTAGTGTTTCGCTTTCCAACTGAAGGCCAGCTGGCCCAACATTGTATGTTCACCTGTAAAGGCGCACTGATCAAGTCAACAAATTCCAAGTGTAGTGCTTGGCTTTCCAGCTAAAGGCTAGTCAGCCCAACATGGCGAACTTACGGAGAAAGGCGCACTTTCTAAGATTAGCTGGCCCACCATTGTAAATTCACCTATAAAAGTGCACTCATCAAGTTAAAAAAATTCAAAGTGTAACGTTTGGTTTTCCATCTAAGGTTAGCTGGCCCAACATTGCGACTTAATCTAGAAAGGTGCCCTCATCGAGTCAACCAATTACAATTGAAGTGAGTTATTTTCCAACTGCAATCGCATTTTCCAGATATTGGGGGGCTTAGCATCCCCAAGCCCCCCACTACTTACGTGCCTGAGTGTCCTCTAGGTTTCTAAGAAGGCCGCATTTTGCACATCTGATTTCATCTGGTAATATTATACATGTCTCAAGAACCCATTCAATCATTAACTTTCATTAAACAGGGGGATAAGGTAAGGAATGAGTTAGTGCTAGAAAGGGCAGAGACATGTAGAAGTCTGATTAAGATGATCACAAAGCGTCAAATGTCCTTCTTTGGTCATATCTGCAGGAAAGAATCTTTGGAGTACTTGGTCATTACAGGGAAGTTTGATGGAAAGAGAGATCGTGGCAGGCAGAGGCAGGGATATGTTGCTAGTTTGAAAAGAAGATTGGGACTGTCATGGACAGATAATGCGATAATACACAGTACAAAGGACAGAGAACTTTGGGGCACTATGATCGTCAACGTCATTGGACATGGCACATAGATAGATAGAAACAGGGGGGCCTCATAGAAAGGGAAGCCTGTTTGCAATTTCTGCTTGCAGATGGGGCTTAATAAAGCTTTAACGATACCTAACTTTTGCGGAGCTTTGATATTCTTAAATTGTGCTGATTTTTGGCCTAAAATTATTTTTAAATTACTTTTACATTTAAAGGGAAAATATTCCAATCTTTGTTGATACTTTACTACATTTCACAACTAAGCAAGATTTTATATTTTGTATTGATGATGCAAAAGTACATCTAAAAGCAGTTTTATAACTAAGATACAAAAATTCTTCTGTCTTGATAAAGATAGAGCTTCGTTTTATTCTTAAATTATTCTTAGATTTCAACGATTATGAGCCTCAATATTCCAGTAAACTTTATTCTTATAAAAAATAGTGAATTCCAGCAAGGTGCAGGTATTTAAAACAAATTATACACAACCAATAACGTCAGTCTTCTAAACAACTTCAAATATTATATCTCTAATCGCAGTTCTCTCTTGTTCCTTTCTTCTCACCATCCTTCCAAACTGTCTACTGGGTGTCTGTCATTCTCCTTGCCAGACTCCTATTGTATTCTTGGTGTGGTTAGGTGCATTGCAGCGGTCGTATTGCGTACGTATGCATTGGCTCCCCCTTCTACGCAAACGTGCGCTTTTCAGTGAACCCCCTCTGTGCGTACGCACTATGTGGGTGGCCCCCTAAGGAGTAGTCATTGGCTGCCATTCTATTGAGATTCGTTTGCTGGATTTGTGAATTTTACTGTTCTTATAGGCTGTTCTTGGCATATAGGTAGGGTGTTGCCTAATGGCATATGGAGTATTAGGAAGATAGTTTAAGTGCAATCTTTAAGTTTTTGTTCAATGTTTATATAGAAGTAGATGACAACTCCCAATCTTTCAAAGTCAAAACTCTTTCTATCAAATTTTATAATGTAAGCTTGTATTTTATAATGTAAGCAGAAACTTGTATTTTGAAATTTTTTCGGGCTCCGTGGGGGACTCAGCATGGGATTTGAGTTAGCAGATCTTTGTCATTTATTTCTTTTTTTCCTGCATCGACTACGTTTAATGGTATTATTACTAATGCTTTTGTCTACGTGTTTATTGAAATTATTTGTTTATTTGTTATTGATAACTTTTCTCTTTACGAATATTAAGTATTATTTAATAGTTGTATTTCTGATGCCTCACAGCTACGTATTAATTCAAACTGTTTCTTGTAGGTTGTTCTGGTGACTATAAATGGAAAGGAAGGAGGGGATATCGATGTGCACAAGACACCAGAGAAAGAGAAATGGGTGGCTCAGCATGAGCACAAGGACTGAAGATGACCGCTATGCGCTGTCAATATAGATACCGCTGTTTTGATGGCTGAGTTTTATAGAATTTTTCGAAGTAAACACATACATTTAAGTTTAGCTACAGGAGTGTAAGTGCAATTATTTGGAGGATTGTTGCTTTAAAGTGCCTTGGGGTAATGGATTTTTCTCATTGTTGGCAGATTGTAAACTACAAGGAAAACGATTCTTTTATCGACGCTCAGGGGCGGATCCAGGCTGTCGCAAATGACTTGCACAAGCCATTTAACTTTATGATTGATAAAGCTAAAAGGGAGCAAAATATAGAACAATAATTTGTGTTTTAATGATTGAGTTCTCACTATGCCTCACAGGCAGTAACGCTTTTAAACCCTCTAAGGGCCTTTTCACAAGCAGCGGACTAACCCGCCTAAGCGAGATTTCATCTGCATAGAAATTAATACTGAAAAAACTACTTTTTTCACATGTGAAGCGGGCCAGCCCGCTTGACCGAGATCTCACCTGAAGCTGCCGAGATCTCGGCTAGCCAAGACGTCAATTTGCCATGTGAAACTCTGCAGGTGAGCTAGCCCGGTCAAACGGCGTAAAATTGTAAGCAATGCGCATGTGCAATAGACCACGGGTTTGTAAGTGATGGCTTCTATGTTTACACAGACATTTCAATCGAAATTCCCATGTGAAGGTGGGATATTAAATTCCTCAGCTGGATGACCTGCCCGGTTTACCGGGGTAGCCTGCTGCTTTCGAAAGGCCCAAAGACCCCACAGCTCATTAAAAGAAAGTTCATAACAATAGGCCAGTGTTTCTAGTTAGCATGTGGACAAGATTTGTAGGCTTACGGCTCTTGCATGTTTATTTTCGAGGCCTTCAAGTTGTTGTTCCGTAGTTGATTGATGCTTCTGCCTTGGCCGTAAGTCAGTCGATGCGATTAATAGTCTTTATTTCATTCAGTTGTTGTCGTCAATACGGAAAAATTTCTCAGGTCGATTGCAAGTAGGGATTTTAAGGCCTGCTTGCACTTACTTGTACTGTCTTTGACTGACTTACGGCCACAGCAGAAACATCAAGCGACCACAGAACAACTGCCTACTTGCAATTACTTGCACTATCTTTGACTGACTTACGACCACAGCAGAAACATCAAGCGATCACAGAACAACTGCCTACTTGCACTTACTTGCAGTGTCTTTGACCGACTTACGGCCACAGCAGAAACATCAAGCGACCGCAGAACAACTGCCTGCTTGCACTTACTTGCACTGTCTTTGACCGACTTACGGCCATAGCAGAAACATCAAGCGACCGCAGAACAACTGCCTGCTTGCACTTACTTGCACTGTCTTTGACTGACTTACGGCCACAGCAGACACATCAAGCGACCACAGAACAACTGCCTACTTGCACTTACTTGCACTGTCTTTGACTGACTTACGGCCACAGCAGACACATCAAGCGACCATAGAACAACTGCCCCACCGTTCGCAGTACATACATTCGAATGAGATTGAAGTTTTAGTCGATGAATATTCAGTTCTAACGATGCAAGAAGTTACTGTAAGAAGCAAATTGCATGAAATCCAATCTAATGAGACTAGAAAATGATTTCCAAGCTCATATCTAAACATGGATGGCCTAAATGAATTCAATTCCACATTAAAGTTTGTACCATCAAAGAAGCTTTACACCCGCCCTGGACGTAGGAAAGTCCTTGGAAGTTATTTATTTTAATTTACAAAGTAAGAAGTTACTAGACTGAGAGATAATTCATTACATCCATGCATAAGGTACTCGTCATCTAGGTTATACAGCGCACTTTAGATGGGTTTTCCAACTCTTTTAATGTTGCTAAATGTATACCGTATGATGATGATGATGATGATGTTGATGATGATGGTGATGATGATGATGATGATGGTGGTGGTGGTGGTGGTGATGATTATCATGATTATTATGATTATGATGATGATGGTGTGATATGAAAATTGTTCATTTTTCTCTGGATATGTTCCAATATTGAAAGTGTCAGCAGCGTACACTTGCGTTATGTTGGTCGTTTTGTTGTTAAAGCGTCAATAACGAAAAGGGCATGGCAACCCAGGACGTTCCCAAACCATACTCTTTTGGATATTTTGCGACAGTCAGATTCATCTCTGGATCCACCCCTGTCGACGCTTGCGTTTCACGTTAGTCCTTCACATTTGGTATTAGTTGTTTACAGAGGTACTGATACGAGGTCTGTTATTTAACAGTTATGCAACCCCTTTGAAGAGCAGTTGCATAGAGTTGCATTTTCAGCAGAAGCGTAATTGCCTTACATGACTGGATATCTGATTTGTAAATCTACGGATAGTAGCGATGATCTAGTTTTAGTTGTTCAATGTTCTTGTCCAGTATATTCTTTGAAAAATCGTTTAGTTTTTGTTTTATCCTGAGTAATCGATGTTGTGCTTAAATGTAACAGACTTTGCTGGAATATGCTGGAATTTCTATGCTTTCATATTCTATCTGTATATAATTTGTAGTCTTCTGTTTTCTTCTGAGTTTCTTCGTAGTTCATGAACATCAGCTCCTTTAGAGCTCAGCTCTGAGCTGCACGCGCATGACATCCATTGGCTTGTATGAATTAATCCAGGCACTTTGTCATTGCATTATCACACCAAACAATTTGAAGGAGGAGCATCACAGCTTTTTGCTTTTCATTGGCTTCCGCAAGTGTTTAATTTTATTTTGCAACCTTGCACTTTCAATTTTCTTTAGATGTATGCTGACTAATTGCCTTCCATTTCCCTGTTCTTGTTGCATTGCGCAGGCACTGTGACACTTCCGTTGTCATGACATGCACCGAAAAGCTAATAAATAGCATTCCCAACCTCATTGTCCTAAAAAGTATGTCTGCAGGTACATGAAGTCGATGTGAAGAATAAATGATAAAAATGTCAATGAAGGATATTACTTACTGAACTGCATCAGACTGACTAAAGAACAACAGTTTCAGTCTGGAAGTACTCTTAAATTTTTTTATAAATTTTTGTCAAGAATGTATTAATATCTGAAAAACACGTCTGCAAGAAAAGCTAGCAGGAAAGGGAGAAATATTTAGGAATTTGCTATGCAGTATTGAAAAACCCTAAGCACCTATAAAAATATGGAAATTGCTTTACATAGAATGCAGTAAAATATCTGAGCCGTTGTGGTTTCATTTCAATTCATTTCATATTGACTATATACCGTACGTTTGTTTATATTATTTTTATTTAACTAAGACCAACTTGCATATGTATCTAGAAAAACCATTACAACAATAAAATGCTTGAAAAAACAAAAGGAAAAAAAGACTATTACCATGTATCACATGCTAAATGACTGGAAAATTCTGCACGTGCGCTGGTCACCTGACCAGCTTTTTATCTGATGTGGACAAGTAAGTCCCCAGAAAAATGTTAACATCTTAGTACAGACATTAGCAAAATGCATTAAAAGACATTTTCAAACTATTTTCTAGACTATTCACAAAAATCTGGTATGTAGAATACCTTTTTTCGACTTCACCAATAGAACAGCTTGCAGGTTTGAAATGGGCCCATTTAGTCTAACTTTTCTGGTATCTCGCCGGGCCACAACGCACTTGATCGGAGAAAAGGTTCAAACAAGTAAAGTGGTCTAAAAGACAAAGGAAAAATCCATTGCAGGCCAAGCGTTTTCATTGATCTGAGGCAACTATTTTTGCAATAGGTGCTATTGATAACAGTACATGGAATATTCTGATCTCGGTTCCACTGGCAACTATTTGAAACAAGTAAGGACTGTAAGGCTTCAGTTTATTTGCATACAAAAGCCCAATGGAATGACTAAATGGTACTTCAATATTAGCACTATCTGCCCAAACATTTGTTCAGTATGTCCTAATACAGTTTTAAGTGTCACATATGCTTGCATAACCTATAATCACTCAGGACAGTACCCTTAGTCTGGAAGCTACTGAAAAAACAATAATGAAAGCTTTAAACATTATATTTTCCAAAGCAGTGGTTTTCAACACTTGTGTTCCAGTCCAGGCGTTCCGCCAGAATTCTGTCGATCGTAGCATTTGTGTAACTCCTGCTGAAGCTACAAAAATGCTACAAGTGGCAGAAATGTCTAATTCTCCGATGCAGATTTGTGGACAGTTTCAGCTCCATCTGCAGCAAAAAGGTTGAAAACCACTGGTCTACAGCCATTCCTTTTTCGGGATTCAATATGTTTAATGACAAATTTGCAGCAAAGAATATGGCGTAATCCAGATGATACGTTCCCAGATGTATAAGTTGTAGCAAACGACTTAGTGCATTCCCATTTATGTGTTCTGAAGTAGAAATGATATACAAAACAAATTTCTTCCGAAAGCCCAAGTGTATTGTACATAATCAAAATATTATTGATCGATGCAAGGTAGTCATGCATATATTGAATATTTTGTTGCAGACAATTTGTGACACCTTGGGACAGCAAATAAAGATGGGGATACAGCATGCAGTAATTTGCAATAACGATACGCATATGGACACAGCCTACCCAGAATGCATTAATTGAGTTGGAATAGTCATTACGACTCTTACTGAATCAGATCTGAAAATTTAGTATGTCATTGAACTCATAACTATTTAGTAGAATTACAAGAAATGGTGTCATTATCTTCCTTCCTGTAACAGTATTCAATGACAGCTTTTCTTTCACCTTCATGTAATTAATATTGGCATGCTATTCAGCAGAAAGATGCAGATAGCTCCACAAGAAACTCGTTGTAATTGAGCCATTGTGACTGCATAAAGTCGACTTAAATGTTATTTGCCACTACCACTACGTAGCTACTTATCTATTCTGCAATTGTCTAGTAATAAGTGCCACAATCTCCCCGCCATCTCTGCCTCCTTATCTTTTTGATTCTATGATATATTAAACATTACGATAGTTTTTGAAAATGAAAGTTTTTTTTCACATATGTACTGAAATGTTTTCCTATGATTCAACATTTGATCATGTATTCTACTGCTATCTGTAGTAAAGACTACACACTTCAAGCTATAACTTATCATAACTCCTGCTTACAAGCCTATCTGGGTAACTTAGACATCTCTACAATTGACACATGGGATTCTTCGGTTCAACTTTCACATCAAAGCTTACAGCCAGTCTTAAATTGTTTGCAACTTTTATCTGTAAGTGGTTAACTTTTTTAAACTTCATGTATAATATCTCGTTAAATACTACAGTTGCAAATGTCACTAAACAAGCAATCTGTACTTGGCTGGCTTACAAATAATAGTATTAATTTAAAATATTAGTCTATAGTTTGTACAGTGCTGTGTCAGTAAGATAGGAGTTCTGTGTCGATCCATGGTTTGTTTCTCATGCAAGAAATGTAATACGTGGTGCGTATGATGGTTGTGGTCATTTTCCTTGTTATACAGTTGAGGTGAGGTTTTTCAATTTCTAGCTCTTTGCACATGTCAAACAATGATTCAGAAGCTTGACCAAAAATACCAAGAGAACTTGTTGATAAGTTTATAAACTTTACTTTAGTTTTATATATATATATATATACATATATATATATTATATATATATATGTATATATATATACTGCTTTTATGTATATATTTATATATATATATAAATATAATACTTAAAAGCTATCTATATATTACTTTTACATTATCAAAAACTAAAGTATCAGTCAGTTCTTAAAATATCACTTAAATTACAAAATGCTATTAAGCAATGTTATACCATAGGGCAGTTTGAGCAGCCCTGGCTTTGAACGTAAGAAAGCTCCAGCGCTTTTTCTATGTTAATATGCATTTTTCTTGGAGATAAGAGCGTGCCAAGTTATTTAAAAATTTAAAAAGTCAACATCGCCAAGTTCTTGTTATGGGGATCTTGCAACGCCATATTGTTTCCATCTGCCGCGAGTTTGGAGGCTTTGCTATAAAGACGCTCAAGTCTCTGTAAGACAGTTTAGCTAGCTGATGACCATACTTCACTACAACAGTCAAAATGAGGCATTACTAATGTGTTAACAAACAGTTTTCTGGTGCATTTACTCAGAAAAGGAATAGCTCTTTTTATCTTGCCTATTCTCATACTGATTTTGTCTGCTACTATTTGCAGGTGCTCATTCCAGCTGAGATTCTGATCAAACTATACTCCTAGATATTTGGATTTGACAGCCTACTTGATTTTGTCATTGCCAATCATGATGTGCATTTCTTTAAGATTTTTTAATTTCTGCTTGCTCCCAAATATCATATATTTTGTCTTGTCTTTGTAAATTGTAAGCATGTTTTTGTTAACAATTTAGCTGCACAACTAATCTCTCTATATGGTTTGATTTGGACTAACTCTTCCTATGGATTGGCCAAACTGCATCATCTGCGTAAAGATGCATCCTACATCTCACAAATGATGCTAAGTCATTGATATATATATATATATATACATATCAAAAATAAAATTGGTCCAACCACTGAGCCCTGAAGGGCTCCAAAGGGTTTCTCAAGGGTTTCACAGGGTGTCTAAGTCATTGATATATATATATATATATATATATATATATATATATATATATATATATATATATAT
>OLMO02000273.1:545378-570838 GCA_900291935.2 Cassiopea xamachana
TTTTCTCTATTGAATTTTTCTGCTATTTTAGTTGCATTATTGACAAAGTAATTATTGAAATGTACAGCAATTTTAGACTATCTGTTTCCTCATTTCAATTTATTTCTAATCTTTTTAACTTCAGCTTATTTAATGCTTTTATTTGGGACCATTTCCTTGAGCTTTTACCATATCTTTTTTGGGTCATCTTTGTAATTTCCAGTGAGCTCATTGTAATGCTTTTTCTTTTCTTGATTTTTCTTGTTGTTTACTTTGTTCCTTAGTTTTATGTATGTTTCCAGCCTTCCTTTCTGCCTGATCTTGCTGAGATTAAATTTGCATGGTCTCTTTCTTTCAACAGTTTTTTTGATTCTAGAAACTACAGATTTGGCAGCAGCTACATTTTCTAGAAATGAGTTTGCTCAGGCTTGCCAGCTAAAATCCACAAACTCTCTTATGAATAACACCATTTTCATGGCATTTGGTTTGCAATTTTGCTTACTTTTCCTCTATTCTTTGCCGCTCAATCAGTTCATTTTCGACACAGCTGATCAACATTTGGTTGTCTTTATTAAATGGGTTTCAGAAAAGGCAAACAGACAAAGAAACACATCGTTATAATGCAAGTAGGGGTTTTTGTTGCTGTTGCCATTAATCTGTTCAAAGGATAGATATGATTTATATTTGATCGAAACATTAATGAAATTCTAGAATTCTGTACTTCTGTTCTAAGCTACCATGAAAAAATATGCCCCAAGAAGGATACCATATCAGATTTGCAAGCATATAGAGAGACGTGAGAGAGGTTGAAGAATATGCGTACTTTTCTGTGTAAAGTGCAAGCTAAATTCATCTACTGCGGGTAAAGAGAGGTGATTCTCAACATCTTTTGTGCTACCAAATGCGAATTTATCGTACGAAAAAGTGCGTTTATTGGTAAGGACATTTGCTAACTTGCAACTCAATAGGTAATATTGCTCAGCAGCGGATTTATTGTTATCAACGAAGTGGCAGAACGAAGCCTTGAGGATACCGGTCAGACATTACTTTCTTTCTTATTCCAAAAATACAAGCATGGCTCTGATACAGGTTAAATGTTGAAAGGCTATGGAAACTATGAAAAGCTGAAAGAAACTGCTCTTAGAACCAAACGAGCTGTTATGAATCGCACCTCTACAATGGACAGTTATTGCCGTATCTCATACGGGACGAGAAAATTTCTCAAAGCTTCAGATTGAAAATACTGGTAATTTTTTTTGCGCTAAGATAAAAGTTGTCATATCAAATTGTAGCTCAAAGATTGGTCTTTAAGCCGCAATATGTACTTTTTTGATATCGTGTACGAGACAAGTACAATATTTCAGATACTACAGCATCACCTTCTACGATCAAATGATTGCCATACCGAAGCATATTGGATTGCCTCGGAGTAGTTATTTTCAAATCGAAAATACTGGTTCGAAACTTGAAGAAAACACAGGAATAAGTCAAATAACGAAATTGCCAATATTTAATTGAGTTATTATCATGTGTAATTTTTTGATTTTTGCTCACACGTTTGGCCACGGAATACAAACAAGAGAAAATCTGATGAGACTATTCCTTGTGGCCTATTGAAAACAATAGGCTTCGCAGGTGAGTGAAAAGCAATACTTAATGCCCAAGCACTTTCCACATATTACGTTTGGCTTTTTGCGCTCATTTTTCTAATGATTTTGCACTCTTTTTAAGCCATAAATCAGTCACCAGGGTAGTTAACTTGCTGTGTTGTTTATTTTTAGCCAGACTCGCTCTAAGAGCATATCTCTGACATTAGTAATATGATGGACAATAGATTCATTGGCACTCTTTTATGTCTCTTTTGTTAATCTATTTTCTAAACTCAAAGCTTCATTTGAGAGATAAAATCTCTGACATTTGAGCACAGGGAACTTCCAAAAAGGAATTAGATTGCACTATTTGCAAACAAATGAGCCATTGATGCAGTTAAGACTTCTATTGATAGCAATCTTTAATTCTACAACACGCATCCTTATCAATTGATTTTTTCCAATTTGCATTGTTTTTGCCTGGAGATGTAAACAATTAAATACATTCCATACAGGCATAAGGCGTCGCTGGAACTCATGCTGTAGCCGCAGGAGCAATGCCAAATTACAAGGTCAAGACATCTACTTTCTTAGCCAAAAAGTGCATCACTTCTTCATTCAATTTTGAATTTTTTATTGTCAACAGGAACTTGCCTCCAGAAAAAGTTAAACACTGAATGAGAAGGGGCTCACTTCATATCTTATTCATGAACGTGAAGTATTCACAGAAGTTATAATGATCCAAGACTAAGCTCGTTAGGGATATTGATGATACAACTGATATTGCTATGGAAACCCTGAAAATAAGTGACTGAGACTATGTCAGTACTTTGTTTGAAATGAAGAAGTGATTAAACGTAACTTGATTGCCAGATAAAATGGTTACTATGATCAAACCAGGCATCCCATAACTCAGCAATCAGCTGGTTGCACAGAAAGTACTGGAGGCAATTCAGCTGCAAGTTTTGTTGCAATGCACTTACATTTTCCGTCGCTTCATACAATATTACCCATGCAGTATTTATCGGACTGATTTATGGGATAAATTAGGATTGTACCTAAGCACATAGATGCGTCTATGAAACCGAATAGCATGTTAGGTACTTCAGAAATTGCAAAAGCTATTAGGTAGTGAGGACTCTGTAATTGCATGTAATAGTAACTTTTTCCTATCATTCTGCTGTGTTACCTATTGAAGCATACCTAATTTTAGTGTGCAGTGATAAACTCAAAACGTGCAGTGATAAATTATGAAATGTGCAGTGATAAGAACGGTGCTTAGCCATTTTGGTCATACTTGGAAAAAAGTCCTGACGTTTTTTGTACGTACATATTGCAAAGTTTAACTGCATGTGCAACATCTCCTTTGGAAAATGCCCCATAACCATGACAAAAAATATTCAAAAATCTTAGAATACCTTATAGACCTAAATTTCTTGAAAACAATGTTACCCTCAGTTTACCTGACTTTTCTTTTATGGTATCCCTGTTTTTTAGTAATTTTAACTTTGTTTTTTATACTACTGGAAAAATATCTCAAAATAATCCATAAACGTGCTGGCACATATAAACCAAGCCCCCTATTGGTGTAACCCCCTCAGAATGCCTCATTTCTTGTAAAATGTGCAGTGATAAAATTTCCTTAAAATTAGGTATGTATTGAAGCCCAGAGACAAAAGCAACGAATCACACTTACATACAGATACAGCTAACCATAAAAGCTGATCGTAGAAAAGACTTCATTCAAAAAGCGCTTTAAGAAAGCACTTCTCAGTTCATACTCAGAGGAGCTTCGCTTGGGCCAGTTCCTTAACAATGTTTGTTATCTTAAACTTCCAAGCGCCTTTTACTTCAGATGGTCTCAAGACAATAAAATTCAGAATCGGACATCAACAGGATTGAAATCAACTGCACTTTGACCTATACTGATAGCCTTTATGGACAGTTGACAAAAGCGAACATTTTCATTGTGTAGCACTTTGTGGACGAAGATGCTGGACTCAGAATTGAATAGATCTGCAACACCCAGTTTCACCATAAAAGGAAGTTCTTTGATTTCCCATAGATACTAAAGCAAAGAAGCTCTAAATTCAGACAGCTGCGATTGTTCATGCAATTGTTTCAGACAATAGGGAAGCATGAGCAAGCATTTTGCATTGAATTATTGCAACGAATCAAGAGCGAACGTGGCAAGGGTGCAAAACCGAACAGCATAATAAGGAAGTGAATTGTGAAGTTAGATCAGACGCATCTGCAATCAAGACAGCATAGAGGTCGTGTACGTAGCGCCACAACAAGACTCATAATGGCGGACAATGAATTTAGCGCAGTTGATTATGTTGTTTTTGGACTAATGTTGCTGATCTCAAGTGCCATTGGTGTTTATCATGCATATGGTGGAAAGCAGTCATCAACAAAAGAATATCTCATGGCAGGAAAAGGAATGGGGCTTTTCCCAATTACCGTGTCCTTGCTTGTTTCGTATTTGTCAGCCGTGACGTTACTTGGTGTTCCTTCGGAGATTTACACATATGGTGTGCAATACTGCGTACTTCTTCTATCTTACTTCATTCTTTGTTCAACTGCAGCCATTATTTATGCACCAATATTTTGCCGACTGAATATCACAAGTGCTCATGAGGTAGTTTTCGTCTTAGTATCTTATTGTCTAACTTGCAACCCTTTTTGTAGAAACGTACCTTTTATCATTTTTAGAGCTTTTGATTGCATAAGTGTATGGCATATTATTTTAGCAACCACGATCACACATGATGACCAATCAGAAAACAGTCTCACAAAAGCACCCTACACGCATGTTATTGTAAACAAGGCCATGATTCTTGAAAAAGGCGTTTTTTTATTAAACTCTGTTTTGATTTCTTCAACAGGAGTCACTACTAGTTATGCAGCAAACAAATTTAAAAGTTTAACTCCATTACTCAACAGTAAATGAAGGCTTATCTAACTAGTTTATAACGCACGTTAAGTATTACATAATATAGCAAGTTAGTGTTGCATTCTGAATAGAAGATAGTTGCATTGCATCGTACGACGAGATTCTCCTCGTCATATGAATGGCATAGCTAAAATCTTTGGCCACAGAAAAAGTGTGCTTTTCCTCTTTCTTTATATCTACGGAAAATTTTAAGACTTGATCTGGTGCTGAGCAATATCAATGTTTTCTTTTATAGTATCTCGAAATGCGCTTCACGCCAGGAGTTCGCTCGCTTGGTTGCTTCTTGTTTATGCTGCAATATGTAAGAACATTTTAATTGATTTTTTATGTATTAGGAGAAACGCTGATGCCCATTAAATTCTTTGAATGAACTTTAGCATTCTGTCAGGTATCAGCATATGCCATTTCTATGTAGCATGCTGCTTAGGTTGGAATATAGCAATATCATAGGCATTGAAATATGATACAATTATCATAATTGAATAATGTATACAATGACTCAACCAAAAGCATACATCCCCAAAGATCAAATGTAATTTGACTGCAGAATGAGATGAACTGTTTGATCACATGGAATGCCTGGACAAATATGCTCCTTTTGATATACAAAATTATTCGTATTTCTTTGATTTTGATTGCGAAATGTTATGAAAAATCAACGCTTACAAATATGGCTTGAAACGCAATTGGCAAGCAAAAGACTTCAACTGCTTGACCAGCAGTTGGACTTGAAATACAGTAATTGACCCAAAAGTTTATATTTCCTAACCATAGGAGCATAAAGTCATCGGAGCCAATTCCTAAATGACTCGCTTAACTCTGTTGTATTTCATTCCATATTATGAGCACATTGATGAAAGAGGAAGTAAGTCAAAGCTGTAAACATCTAATCCAAATTCTCTTTTAGATGCTCTACCTCTCTGTTGTCCTTTATGCACCAAGTCTTGCATTAGAAGCGGGTAGGTAACTTTGCTTAACCCAAGAGAGACTTTAGCTCCAATGCAAGGAAATTTTAACGGATGAAGTGGCCACTCATTCTGATAAATGCTGCCATAGTCAAAAAGCAAACATTCTTTGACAACTTCGTCATTTTTGAGATACGCAAGCTTCTTAAAATAGGCATTTATTGATAATTTGTAGTAGAAAAAGCACGATATCTTTATTAGGGTAGCAACAACTGCTCTACATTAAATATGGTTGTTGTTGTTTCGTCTAAATTCTTTATCGAAAATATCAACATATGAAATTCTATGATAAAAATTCTCTCGGTGGCATTAGCATTTAAAGTTTGTTTACTAGTTGTCATGACCACTGAAGACCACACACTAAGACAGAACCTTTTTGCTGAGCTGAATAAAGGCCTGTTTACATGAAGACGAGCCAGTAACATGGGCGGACTCATTTCTCTTGGTGGAGATCCCCAAAGAACCACGCAGTAAATCATTTACAAATTTCAAGTTTTAATAGAAGCAGGCCATTCCGGTAAAACGAGGTGCAACTGACAAAAAAGTGCCTGCGCAATACCTCCTTTTGTTCTTTTCGCACGGTAACAATATCTTCGAAAAATGCACAGGGTTAGGACCAAAGGACATGATTGGGTAAAGAAAATCTATAAGTAGGCCAAGCTTGGGCAAAAAAAATTAGACAAGGCAAAGGGATGGGTTAAAATGTCAAATTTTGCTTTAAAAATGTATTATCCTGGTCAAAAAAATTCTTTTGGCAGATTTTTCTTCTCTGAAGCCATGAAAGTTATTCAAATCTTTCTCAGAGGGCTTGATAAGCTATCAGAGATGGACAGAACCTTCTAAGACCAATCTCTAAGAGGATGAAAATTAAAGTGGAGCTTCAAGAACTTGACTTCGTTGCAGATAGAACTGTTCAATACCAATAACTGTGAAAAGGAATGGTTAAAAAGCAGCACAACCAAACGATTTGGAGAACGTTGAAGAAGAGAATAAAACGAGGTAGAAGGTACCAAAATGGGACACCAACATACTCTTGCTTCTCATTGCCATAAATGAAGCCAACCTTATCTACGGGATGAGTCGGTCCATCCAAGTAAATACTTGGATAAATCATCTCACCTTGATGAGCCAGCCTTGGCAACTGTTCTGACTCGCCTCTATGTAAGCAGGCCCTAAAAGGCACCAAAATAAAACAATGAATATGTTTATATCCGAAGCCTGGATGGCTCTTATTGTACAACATTTTTGCATTGTGTATCTTCTATTATTTTATAATTCCCTAACAAGAGAATATTCCCCCCATTTACGGTCACATTTTCTCCCATTTAGTTGCTGGAGTTCCGCTTACAGCTACAATCATCACAACAGGGGTTGTTTGTACTTTTTACACAACGCTGGTGAGTTTTCTTATTTCTTGTTGATATTTATGAAGTAATAAATGTGGTAGTACTGTAAAAAACGGTTCCCATTTTCTGCTAAAGTGTTAACTGGCATCTAACTTCTATGAACTTTATCCAAATGAAATTTAAAGCAATCATGCCTGATGCCCACATGAATCTCACTTTTCTTATTCATTTTCGAAGTTGACCACAGTATTCCGACATAGTGCTTCCAACAAAGATCGCCTTTTATCCTTATATGGGTATTTTTTGATAGCAAACTTGTTTTCCATTATATCACAATAACCACTGTTTCTTTGCGCTGCTCCGTCACGATATATCATCTTTTTGTGGATTAAGCAACCACGGTAATACGCTTTTTTAGAACTTCATTTGGTTCTCATTAGAGACTACCTACCTACTGCAATGAAATCGCGAGAATGCACTAGTACTACTGTCATCATCAGGGAAGGGGGCAAGGTTTATCCAAAGGGCACTGGAGATCCGACTTTGACGTCATACCATATATAAGTCTCTTTCATGATAATAAATTATTCAAAGGTGCATGAAGCAATTCTGAACGAAACGGGGGGGGGGGGCTCCACAAGTGGGGCAACTTGGAAATTAGTCTTCCTAAAACACCATAGTTATGTTATTTCTACTTTCTAAAGTTTTCAGCAATGTGTTCCTCACCATTTATAAGTGGGAGTAGGACTCGAGGGCTTACGACAATACTTGTATAGCATATTGATGTTTCATGCGCTTCTCTCATACCCAGTGTCTACTGGAAGCGCCCATCACGGTTGGGCCCAGAGGAAAATATTTAATATTAGGGTTCTCAGATGGCCAGAAAATGCAATCTTGGGAGTGTTTGTTGTAAATAGAGTACAGAAAAAATACCCACACCTCTTCTTTCCAAAAGGCAAATCTCCCCCCTCGCCCTCGTTGCTCCTGTGCTGCAGGGGTTCTTGGCTGTCACTAGAAAACTATGAACTAGTGGTGTCCAAACTCTTCAAGAATATATTTGAAATGGTGGTCCTCTATAGCATAATTTTTTGGATCAGCGTCTCCTGGATAGATAAATATAGGAAATGTTACATAAACATTTACGAAAGGCAACAAGTGCATGCTAATAGAACAAAAACTCGAACTATGTTGAATCGAATAGCAATCGCCTCTTGAAACAACTCACAGTCCTCAAAGGGACTGCCGTCCCAGTGTCAAAACCACTGCTCTATGTATTCGAAACGTTGTCGTCCTGCTTGTTTCAATGTGTTTTTTGTAAGCTACGAGTTATCAAAATTATGAAAGGGTCTTCTCCTTCGTGTTTATGCCTATGTTGCCCATCTGAATTGTTTCAGGGTGGAATGAAAGCCGTCATATGGACAGATGTATTTCAGGCTGGTGTCATGGTTCTTGGGTTGATTGTTGTGCTCATCGTTGGTACAACAGAAGTTGATGGATTTAAAAATGTGTTTGATATCGCAGACAAGGGCAAGAGATTGAAAGTTTTTGATTTCAATCCTGATCCAAGGGTTCGCAATACATTTTGGACACTGTCTATTGGCGGAGCATTCACAGCCATGCCTGTGTGGACTGTCAGTCAAACAGCAGTTCAAAGATTCTTGTCTGCCAAATCAGCAAAAGTTGCTCAAAGGTAGGTGAAGTTGAAGGCATGTCTTGAGTACTGTTGAATTACTAACACTGTACATTTTAGCGGGGAATTTTAATTGAATTCAGTGTTATGTCACAGCAACTTGTAACATTCTAGGGCACATATTTTGTTACTGTGAGGGGGTATAGTGCATCATCTCTGGTTTTCTGACAAAACTTGTGTAGTTAAATGTGTGTGGAAAAATAACTCACGTCGTTCAGTGATAATCAATCTTTCATCTCTCAATCTAGTTAGGGAAGAATATGCACTCAGGAGTAAGAGTAAAGCTGAAATTAATGACAATCTGGTGCTAGAAGATGCTAGCATAAAACATATGTACGAGCGAGTTGTATTTGAACTAATCTGCTTTATCGTGCAGGGCGCTTTTTCTCAACATTATTGGGCTTATTGGAATCGTGGTTCTTTGTGTCCTGGATGGCCTAGTTATATATGCGGTATATGCAAATTGCGACCTTCTCAAAGAAAAGAAAATCACAAGTAATGATCAGGTAAAGATAATTTGCGTCGATGATTGACAATGTCATTTAATATTGTTTAATTTTTAATTTCACATTATTCATCTATATCTTCTCCGAATAAGGTTTTTAGTATTTGTGTCCAAGTTCATTGCAGCTATGAAAATTACGCTGTGTTCAATCTTGCTTTCAACCCATCTTTGTTTGTATTGATTGAAAATATTTGCATTGCAGGTTCTTCCCTATTTCATAATTGACAAGCTTGGTTCATTGAAGGGTATACCTGGCCTTTTTACATCGTGTTTATTTAGCGGTGCATTGAGGTAAACTCTGATGTTCCATTAGCTTAAATTACAGTATCTGACAATACTTCATGTATATGCTTATCAATGCGTCCCTTGAAGTTTGCTTATAATACTAAGCAAGTTGACAGGTAGCTGGCATTATTCGGAAAGAGAATTATGAGAAAAATACGAAATTAATCATTTCATGAAAGATTTCACATCTGCGCATTACTTTCAGAGTTTTGGAAGGTCTCATAATCGATAGAAATAATTTATATGCAGGTTTTTATTGCAAAATACAGGTATAAGAAAAATGAGAGACTGAATTCGTATTCATTGCTGCTGATTACTATTGGTTTATCACTAGCAGAAATTAGCTTAGATATGTCAAAGGAACTCTTACTTTTCCTACGTTTCACTGCTTACAGCTGTTACTAGCTACTTCCAATTGTTTGAAGTTGTTATAAACTATCTTTAACAGCACAGCCTCATCTGGATTGAATTCAATTGCCGCAGTTACATTGCAAGACATTGTAAAGAGAGTTCATCCTGATTTGTCAGATGCACGGGCAACAATAATTTCAAAAGTCATAGGTATTATAGATTAATTCAAAAATTTCATATGGTTTTAAACTTTAAAAGATAAGGCTGTTTCACTAAATGTTCCAAAAATTAAACGAGGTCAACATTAAATTTATCAGAAAGTACAACTGCAAAGTACTAATGCATTAAAAATTACAAATGAAGGCGAATTGATTTTCTTTGCAAGATTCTTCCACTACGATTAGGTAATGAATATTCCTTGTCAGCCAAATGCTTTACTTGAAGTCGCAGCTATACATTTCATAATTAAGGTGCTGTAAATCTCTAGCACTGCTCCGGCCAGGGGAATTGAGAATTTCAGTCCCTTCTGCTACGAAAAAAGTAGCAAAAGCTCAAAGTTACTACAATCTGATAACTGATACTGTCTAGGAAATGGTACTTTGCTCACCAGAGACCTTTGATGTATGTAAACCTTAGTATCCATTGATCAACAAAGTTTCAATCATTTCTAGCTTGCACATTTGGCGTAATCATAATTGGTGGTGCTTTCATTGTATCTCTCGTTGGTACTATGGTTCTGCAGGTAGGTTCTTGGCTACACAACAACCATATACTCTGCTTATGATCTTGCTGAAAATCAGTCTTTACGGTACAGAAAAAAGAAGAAAAATGAAGATCTTGTAGTAGGGAAGCATAATTTTAGGTAGCATCAAACTCATTTTCTCCTTTGACAATCACAAACTTTTATTTGACGTGAACTTTGTGCAGAAGGACGTTAATCACTGTACTTTTGTCATTCTAGCTTGCATACAGCATCTTTGGAATTGTTGGTGGACCATGCCTAGGAATTTTTGCACTTGGGATGTTAGTTCCATCAGCAACATCTAAGGTATCTTTTGAAAGTTACCAACGGAAATATTAGACATGACCATGTGTAGCTGAATGAATAGATAGATGATGAATGAGCGAGTGTAGTAATGAGCAAATTTTTTGTGGTACTTAATATTCACCTGCACGGATTGACATTTGAAATTGCCAGAATAGTCTGTCACCAGGGGCGGGTCCAAGGAGGCAGGGGATCATGGACCCTCAAACAGCAAAATTTCCTATAGCAAACAATTAATAGTATTAAGAAACTTCTCGCAAGAAAAGACAATAAAATGAATCGCAGCTCTGGTTCCGTCCGTCTGCACCCTCAACTTCAAGGTTGCAGAGAATCGCACAAACACCTACATCTTCTTTCAGGAAATTTTTGTACATTTGCAAGACCATTTGCTTGAACAAAACTTTGACTATCAGATACATAATCTGCAAGAACCCTAAGGAGATTACTTTAAGAAAATTAGTCCCACATGAGACGTTAACAATACAATGCTTGCTTGCAGTAAAAGTTGCATCTTAAAAATTTTTGTGTGAGTTTGTCCTTGAAGTTCTACTTGTGTTCTTTGATCTTTATAACTTGGAGCCACTCACATCTGATGTAAAGACTTTTTTGGAGTAAAAATTGTCATGTTGCCGGTGAGGTCAATGAGACAGAAGCGAACAATATGGGCTATATCCACAAGGGCTTCATCTCTGCATAAAGCTCCCACGACCTCTTATTTGAAGCCTTATACACATGGAAGGATCTATAGTGGGGGCGTAGAGGGTGCGACACCAACTAACGCTTTCGTACCATTTTGCAAATTCTTCAATACTTTCATGTCATTCGGTAAATGCTGCAGTACTTTTGTAACATTTGGTGAACTTCAAAATATATACATGTTTTTTTAAGTAAAATTTTAAGATAGGACAATAGTGGAAATCGAGCATGAGCATAACTTCACTATCCAAGCATATGAAGCAGTGGTTCTCAACCGGGGTGCACATGGACCCCAGTGGCCCATGAAGTATTCCTAGGGGTTCCACAGGGAAAATGTAGCAATTTGGGGATCCACATTGATGTTTCGGTGGTCCATAAATCAATTTCATTTCAGAGCAGGTGTTTTTACTAATGAAAATTTTCTTTGCAATTCATACCACATTGCAAACATGGAGAGTTAATATAAGTGATTCTTTCTCATTTCCTTTCTTTCTCCTCTCGACACATCTGCTAAAATTTTGATGTTATTAAGTAAACCAGCATTTTCTTTCAACATCCAGCGCTTATTTAAAAAATGAGGTATTATGGAATCATTCACCAGACTTTACAGGTGCTGTATAGGATTAAATGCTTTTTATAAGACATAATTGTAGGAAAACGACGATTAGAAGACCAGTAATCTAAGAATATCTCAAGTACATCAAAATGCTCAAGTTCCAATATTCTATTTTTTGTGTGGCAAAAAAGATATTATTTCATTATTTGTAAGCTTTTTGTGATAGCAAATGATCAAGCTTTTCTATAATAATCAATTCGAGGCAATTTTGGTCAATCTATGCCAGTGAGAGTTAAGAAAGTATTTTCATTTCCAGGGTAAGCTTAGAATATCGAAGAGATTTTTTTAGCCGAGTACTAAAACTATCCTAATTTCTAAAGATAGCTAAAAGGTAATCACTAAAAGGGCGAGGCAGGGTGCCCCACAGAAAATAGCTGCCCCCATTGCCCTGGCTTCCGGTGCACCTGCCTACTTCGATAGATGATTAGATTAGAGAAATTCTACCTACACCACCTGTTCTAAAACTCCCAATTTATTGGGTTTTCAGGATATTTCTAGCCGGATACTGTTCAATCCCCCATTTTTTCAGGGCTCATGAGTGTTCCCTCAAAGTATAGGATAATTTCTTGCTATTTCTTCAATTTGCCCCTTAGCCTGTTTTGGTAAAAATTATATGCATGTATTTTGTCTTAAGCACGTTTTTTAACAGACTTTTTTTGGCCGAGTACTGAAACTTTCCTAATCTTCACGATGCCAGTATCAAAACTTTCATAAAACTTTCCTAGCACAAATTTTTGTGCTAATGTTTTGCACATGCACATCAATTGAAAGTGAAAAGACCCCATACGCAGTTGGAATGGTGACCAACCTTAGTAAATAGCAGAAGCTAAACTGACCAAAATAACATCCATAAAATTTTGTACACAGATAAATCGAATTCTACAAAGTCCCAAAAGTCTAGTTCTGAAATTTCTGAGCTTTTTGAGCAGCTGAAAACTACTTTTTTATAAACCACTTTCTTTTCAAAAAAGAAAAGTGTAGCTTTGAAGGGGCCCACCAACAAAATAGTGTTTGAAAAGTGGTACATGGGTAAAAAAGTTTGAGAGCCACTGATCTGAAGGATTGGGGGCCTTTTTCTCCATAATCCTACACCCCTATAATTCTCTTAAATTTCCCTCTATCCATACATACATTCCTATATAATGTATTACAGCCTGTAGCTGATGTTGATAAACGAGTCTTTGTTTTCCAATGGCACGTGATAACCCTCAAAGTTTCTGATAGAAATCTCTGAATGCATTGTTTTAAATTATAAAACTTTTTCTTTACGAATCACTATTAGTCATTATCTTAGTTAGCATAGATTAGACAGTTAAATTGCTTACTTCTGTATTTCAAAGTTGGAGCGATTGACAATGGTCACAGAAGGTCATGAAGCATGACAGGACGGGGTGGAGGGAGGCCATAGACCTTCGTCTTTTATAGAGAGTTCATGAACAAAGTGAGATGTAGTTGAAAGAGCTGATTTAAGGCGGAACAGAAATTTTAAGATCTTGAGCTTTTGATCTCTCGTTGTGTTATTTTGCTTTTAGCAATAATTCTAGCAAAAACCAGGTGGACCTGCAGCTATAAAATTGAATTAAAGCTTTTTGTACTTTTAGGGTGCATATGGAGGAGCATTTGTTGGCGTAGCAACAACATTGTGGTTGGCGATTGGATCACAGGTCTATCCCCCAAACAAATACAAAGCACCAATCTCGGTTACACAATGCCCAAACTATATAAACAGAAATTTTACCCACAAGTATCCACTGAATTTCAATGGAACATATTACAACTCATTCACGCCTCACAAGTGAGTTGCTTTCATTTTACTTACCACCATCTGAGCTGTGGCACGTCCAGTTCTACCGAAGTGAACAAATAAATTTATCAATATCTCAAGGTTTAACCAATTAAGGATCATAAAGTTAGAAATCATGTCTTTAAATTACTCTGACTTTCAATTTATTTGCTTGACGACAAAATCTAGTTGTTGAACACCAAACGAGCGAATATTAAGAGTTCAAATTTATTGCATGTTGCTATTAAGTATTGTAATTTTATCAAATAATTTTCAGCGTCAGCATTGAAGGCTTCTACAGCATTTCATATTTGTGGTATGCTGCGATTGGTATTTCATTTACATTTGTTGCTGGTGTCATCATCAGTTGGATATTTGGTATGGTTGCATCATGATCTTAGCTAATTTTGATGACATTTTGTTTACCATAATAGTTTATTTGATGCAGTGGTGATTTCTAAAAATTTAACAAGGGGAGCTCTAGGCACATCCACACCCATAGTTTGGGTGTGGTCCAGCTACAACTACGCCCATATATTTTCAAAGATGGAAACATGATAATTTAGTTTAATACTGATATGGTATAATCAACAATAAGAGATGCGTCAATAACCAAATAGCAGAGCACAATTGATCATAATACTTTGGAAGCAAAGCCAATAAACTCTGAAAAGCTAAGCTAATGCAAGAATTCTAGGGGGCTGAGCTCCCCAAAATGAGTAGAAATTTTAACAAGGGGGGCTTAGCCCCCCTGAGCCCCTAGAAATTACCCCTGATTAGATGTTGCTCTTTTCAGGCAAACGTTCAAAAGCTATGCCGCCTTGAAGATAATTTTATGATGGCCCTTCTTTTGGAAACCAGCCTTGATATTACGAATTCTGTTTCCTTGCAGGACATGGTGATCCTGAAAAAGTGGATCCAAATCTTCTCTTTGATTATAAAGCATTCTTTGCTCGATTGCTTCCCCGAAAACTTCGCCCTGCTAGTTACGATGTCAAGGGAATAGATAATCATGCGGTGGAGATGAAAGCTGCAAATGGAAATGTATGTCTCATCCCTTATAAAATTTACAATCCTTGATATTATTTAAGCTACTTTTAGTTAATGCTTTGAAGAGCTGGTCAGACTCTTCTACAATGCTATTTCGTTGCTGCAAAGATCTGAAATATCATGAGCATGTGTTGGGAGGTTTGATGACATAAAATAGCACCTTCATTGCAGGAACATAAAGTTTAGTTTGAGGAAAAGTCAAGTTTGCTTTATGTTGCTTAAATTTGAGCCTTTCTATCTATTGAATGGTTATTATATTTTGAAAAATATCACAAACGCTTTGGAAACAAAGAAGTAAACAAATTATATGGTTGATATATGCACGCCCCCTAACGCTGTAGAAGCCAATTAGATTGTTAACCAACCTATGCCGATTATAAAAGGCTTGAGATTCATTCCTTATCCTATAATAACGCTGGAGCCCACGATCTTCTGTTCTTGTTATAGAGAAAGTAAATCGTCGAATAGTTTAGCCCACTCTTTCAAATCAGTTTTACAATGTCAATTTTTGACAGCAGTTTGGTATCAGTAAATAATGTTAGATCTAAAGTGGATGATAAATGGAACTGACCACAGGAATTATTTCAATCGAGAATGTCCATTGCAAGCAAGACAATATTTCTTCTACGGTCCCTAGTTTGATTATAACTTGCAAATTAACCAAAATACAAGTAAAGCAGCTTCAAAGCTCTTTTCAAACACAGTAATCAGTGGCGATTCAATGGGAGGGCCAGGGGGCATGACCTCCAGAAATATTCTTGGCCCCTTCGTTGCTCCGCTCACATTATAGGAAGATATAAATTTCTTAAATTTCATAGAAATAATTTACAACAAGTAATCAAGAATTAGAAAGATGTAAATTGAATAAACATGATACTTCTAGATTGCTACTGTTACTTTGAATTAGACCAGGGGTCACCAACGTTTTTCATGTCAATGGCTACCTTTAGGGTCATCATATTGTATGCGGGCTACCCAAGGCACCTTGTAAAAAACTTTTACTATTTTGAACCAAATCCATATTAAGGTTCACATGTCATTCACAGCAAGGATTGATCTGCATACCTCTGGATGCCCTAAGCACTGTTCAACGTGCCAAAAAGGTCATTCGATAAGTAATCGGGGCTTAAAATAGGGTCTCAAGACAACTTTTTTGAGGCAACGCCCTTCAAAACGTCGGAAGTGACCTTTCTGCAGATTATGATTCCTTTGCTTCATTGATCGTCGTGCTGAGAGGAGAAACTGGTCCCTCAACCTGTCTTCGTCTAATTTTGAAAATTTAGAACGAAAAGGGGATAAGCTACGCCCAGCTTGTGCATGTTGCTGTTGCATGCATTGGCGTGAATTGGAACATCAACCGACAAACAGACGCACACTTGAACTTTTAGGGGGATATGATTTTTAAGAGAATGACCAAAATCCTTAAATTTGCTTCACTGCTAGGCAAGGAAGAGGGACTAATGGGCCAATGACCCACAGGGACAATGTTAAAAGATGCTCTAGGGATGCCAGCTCAATTTCAATAATGAAAATGTCTTATTAGTCAACTTTTTAAATGGTGTATAACATTTGCCTGATAGTTTCGCGTAAATAAACTTTGGTCTTGGGCCACAAGAATAAACCCCTCAGTTTCCCCTTTAAGTCCAGAACTTCTTATCCACTGATGAGTAGCCAATTCGTCAACATCTGCACTTTTGCTTCGAGTCAGAAACTTTCCATGAAGAGGTTTCTCCTCCCATCTCTTGGCAATGTGTTTCAGACCTAGCTCATTTGCTTTTTGCTTGATTTTCTTTGCAATAACAATAGGAATAACTTCTTCATCATTTTGCAAATCAAGTTCTAGCTCTCATGAAAACTTGTGAGATTCCTTTGTAGCATAGTGACTTTCTATTTTGCTCATGTATGTTGACATGCTTTAGCATCCAATCTTGAGTGTTCTCTAAATATTTGCAAAACCAATTGTGGAAGTTTTATAAGAAAGTTCTAGCTGGATCATTCCCCTACCTCCTCTACTTCTAGATATGTATAGACGGTCAATGTCTGATTTCGGGCGGTGCATTCTATTACAAGTTAATTGCTTTCATATTTTTGTGTCTACCTTCTTCAGTTCCATTAGATTCCAATTTACAACATTGAAACTATATGTAACGACAGGCATTGCAAGAGTATTTATTGCAGTTATACGGTTTTTTGAGTTTCATTCCGCATGATTGACCTTACCCTACGTATACATTCTTAGCGGATTTTTCCTCTCATGGTAGAGTTTTTTATACCATTGCTTTCATTCTCACCGAGGTAATTGTATGTACTTTCTTGGTCTAATTCTTTTATCACTGTATTGTCATTTAATACTATGTTTTTAGATGTCATTTAATACTATGTTTGTAGATTCAACCATCTTTCCATGTTTGAATGTTGCCTTGGCACACTTGTCCAGGCCGAATTCCATTCCTATTTCATCACTAAAGGTTCTTACAGTGTCCAAGAGTTTTTCCAGTTCTGTATTATCTTTCACAAAGATCTTCAGATCATCCATGTAAAAAAGGTGATTTATCTTTCTATTTTCGATTCTATAACCACATCCAGTGTTATTCAGCAATTGAGATAGAGGAATAAGCGCAAGACAAAATAGTAGAGGAGAGAGAGAGTCGCCTTGGAAGATACCACAGCTTATTTGCATACCACTGGAAGTAAGAGTTCCGTTGGAGTGAGAAAGGTGCAGATTTGTTTCCCATAAGGTCATACATGACTTTAAAAAGTGAATAAGCACAGGGGAAATTCCGAATAGTTCAAGTGATCGTATTATCCATGCATGTGGGACACTGTCGAAGGCCTTTTTGTAATCAATCCATGCGGTGCTGAGATTCCTATGTTTTGTGTGTGCATTTTCCAAAATCATCTTGTTGATTAGTAGCTGATCTGTAGTTCCATATCATCCTCTTCTGCAGCCCTTTAGTTCAATTGGGAATATATCTTGCTGTTCCACGTTTGTATGTTCTTTCTGCTAGTATAGAAGTCAGTAGCTTATATAATGTTGATAAACAAGTTACTGGTCGATAATTTCTAGGGTTTTCAGTGTTTTTACTTTTTGGAAGAAGATATATGATACCTTGGCAAAACCACCTTGGTGCCAAGGTGTGGTCTTTCATTACATTAATGAAGTTTATTGCCAGTTGTGTACGGGTAGACGAAAGAGTATCAAGCCAAAAGTTTGGTATTTGGTCCATCCCAGGGGATTTCCACTTGTGCGACTTCTTCAGAGCTTCACTTATTTCCTCAACAGTTATATTTTCCCATTCTTGTTTTCGGATATTAATAGTGCTTCTTTCTAGATCATTCAACCAAGCAGCAGTTTTTTTGCAACTTTTCTCATTTCTCCAGATTTTACTCCAGAATTCCTGTACCTCTCCTTCCGATGGAATTTTTTTGACTGAGATTGATGACTTACTGATTTCTCTGTAAAAGGTCTTTGCATCAGTTTCAAAGATTTTATTTAGGAGAAAGAATTTAGATCGCTTTTCATATCTATGCAGTCTTTGTGCCTTTACCTGTAGCTTTTGCTTAAGTTCTTCTTTAACACTTGGGATCTGACTTTTACTCATTATCTTATATTTTCTCACTATTTTCTTTCCATTACCTGACCACATTTCTTTATCCTTTCGAAGTTCCTCACATATAGAGATTTCTATTCAAAATGTGTCTATTTCTTTTTCTATCTTTAACAGCCACTTTGGCTTATTCGTGCCACGTGTGTTCCTTTTTTTCTTCTGTAACTTCATACCACATTTCTCCTGAAGGACTTTTCCAGCTGAATACAGCAATTCATTTAAACACGTTAAATCGGGATTCAGTTCATTACATATTATTTGTAGTGCTTTATTTGCTATATAGCTCTATATTTTCGACTGTTCCTATTTTTCAACAGAACTTGCCTATCCCTTAATTCAGTATGTTGCACTTTTGAGTATTCTTCAAGAATATAAATTTTCATAGACAGGATTTCGTTTCCTTCACTTTCTCTTTTTTCGATAACAATATCCTTCATAACTGGGTTATCAGGTGATTCACCATTCTTTCTGGTAGCTGCTACAGGTAGTTCTCTTTCTTCATGATCACGGTTTCTTTCCAAAATAGCTTCTTCATAAAGAGTACTTCTTATCTCATGTCTAACTTGTGTTTTTATATGATTAAGTTCTTCATCTGTCAATTTCTTTTCGCGGGTTATATATTGTCTAACATTTGCCAATTTATTTGCATCTAAATAGGCCCTTTTTCACTACCACTATTTTGTTCACACCATTTAATGAAAGTTCCATCAGTGTTGTTCATTTCTGGATTCCCCAAAGTATAATAAAAACAGTACATTACATCCTTGTATTCTTTCTTAGTTCATTTTTTCTTGTTTCTTTTGATTTTGAGTTGGTATTGAGTCTAAAGAGCCAAGATTAGAAGTTCTTCTGTCCTAGTGACCATCTAAACTTTCTGTCTGGGAAGAAATAGACTCAGTAGCTAACTTTTGACTCCAGGCTGGTCTACCCCTGAGGGACGCGCCCCTTATTGATCCGTGCTACGAGCGATGCATTATGATTTAGAACGCAAATTCATATTTAAAAAGTAAAGGGTAGTGTTGATCAGGTGCCACTACCACCAGTGTTTTTATCGGGACACGCTCCCTAGAGAGATTTGTCTAAACAGACATAAAGAGGCATCTCTACCTTTACATTGAGGTGGTCTATCCCGCGCTGGACATCAACCCAGTATTTTCAACTTCGCGGTTATATTCTTATTGGGAGATCCTTACTAAATGAATTGCCATCCAAGGCTGAAGAGCCCCATCCACCCTGGTTTGAGATCGGAGTTCTCCTAGATGGACTAGCTTCACCACGGCGTATGAGCCCCATCTACCCATAAAGGAAAAGTTGCCATGAATAACCTAAGGGTCCCAAACCGAAGTACGGGGTTCGTTGGCCAATGGCGGATGGACGTACATTTTTTGCACGATCAGAGTTGTTAACGTTTATGAAATTCTGCTTGTTTGGAGCTTTTACATTTATTATTGTCGTTTTGCAAGTTACTGTTTACTTCAAAGGCCATCTTTCACGTTTCCTTGATGTCACTGCTCTTTTTTTATCGTTTGTTCTTGCTGTGGGAAAGATTTCAAATCAATAGGCGGACATGCCTGGAGATGCAAAGGGAAGGTAAAAAGTAGGGACAAAGAGAGAAATAATGCCAGTGACAGTGGCTACGAAACTGCTTTGCCATCAGTTGATACTGAATTGCAAAGTTCAACTTGTGTATCAGTGAAATGTAGTTGCGGTAAAATTTGTAACGGTCAGCGAGGTTTGAAAATGCACAAGCGCAGCTGTCGTGTCATCAAAGACCTTTCTGGTGAAACTTTCGAAAATCAATGCATTAATGATTATTTGTCTACTACAGAATCAGCACTTCTTATTGATGACCAGATTAAAAAGTTGGAGTTAAACTGCCTAAGTCTGAGGATAAGTGGAAAACTGCAAATGAATATTTCCAATTATTGCTGCCAATTCATGACATTGCTTCGTCAGATCTTAATACAACCATCATTCATATGCACACAGTTATTTACAACTATTTTGAGCAAAATTTTGGAGCAGTAAAATCTATAAAGCTGTTATAACTGGAAAAACAATACCAAGCCTACTCAAAACACAGCCTAAAGTCTCGTCTAAGGTATCTGAAATCTATCAGTGCGGATCCATCTGAAATAAAGGTTGTGTCACATGTTTTGAGGTGTGAACTCGATACAACAAAATCAAAATGAACGAGGCCAGGTGGATGAAAACATTAAGAAGAACTTTTGGGGTTTCGTTAAATCTATCTTTAAACAAGGAGCATCACTATTACCTTCCTTTGACGTAACCAATTGTACTAAATTCTTTGCTAGAACCTTCAGTTCTATTAGTCAATCCAAATCTTTTCAAATACCTAGCTGGATCCCTTCCCTTCCAGCCTCTACGGTACAATGTGATCTATCCCCTCCTTCACATAAACAGATAACTAAAGCCGTCCGAAGAATAAAAAGTTTCTGGTTCCCCCTGTCCTCTCAATCAAATTTCAATAATCCCTCTCAAACGCTGTCTATACCTTAGATTTTATCTAACTGAGGTCTTTCGCATCGTCTGGCTGACCAAGTGCTGTTTAGTATGGTACCAGCCTTTCAACAGGGTGCAGGCTAAGTGCGGGAAATCCTGCCCCTGGCACACCCGCAAATTTGCCTTGGAAAGATAAGACATGTCCCACTTACATGTCCATGCTGAGAAGATCATGGATTGATAACAGCACATTACACTGCGAAAGAGCATATGGCAAGCATGGCGATTAATTGATGACATCATAAGGAGAAAAGCAATATATGCTTTGCTGAAAACCAAAATATCTCATAGTTACTGCAGCAATTGAGGCTTTCTTACATCTTTTACTCCTCTTGTGTTACAGAAAAGAATTTCATGGTCATTAACTTCTTTTTGATATCATAATGCAAGAACCTTTCTTTTCCTACAGCAATCTGTAGATCTATTTGTGCTGCCTTTGTTACATCAAACGATACATGCAAGGGCTTTCCCATCTTCTTTGATACCTTTCTACAAAGGACAAACTATAACATAATCTATTTAGCCAAAACCTGCCATTGCTACAATGATGTACTAATACTGACAATACAAAATTACTTCAGGCTAATGAGTAGATAGATAATACTGTTTTTTTCATGTCTGACAAAGCTAAATATCTGCGTAAAGGATAGAAGCTCTCTGGTACATGTAATATTTTTAAACTTGTCTCTGCAGTTTACAGTAGAAAAGCATCTGATAGGAGCGATTCTCTAATGTTGGGACCTTTCAACGTAGTTCCGAGTCTTAATAATTGACATGAGCCAAGAATAACGCAAATTCATTCTGTAAACATTTCTCAATTTCAGAAAACAATTCCTACTTTTTTCCATTTTAAAACTCCTTCTCTAACATAACATATTTTCTCTAGCACGTTACCTTTTCCATTTACCTTTACTCCTTCCACATACCTCCAAAAGGTGAACGAGCATTCTATCGTTCCATATCCCCAACGCTCTATTTCCACTCTCAAGGTCTCTTTTTGGTGCTATGATAAATTTCATTACTGGTCAATACAAGGTCACCAAGAAAGTAAGCCTAAAGCTTGGCTATTTTGTGTTTTTTTAAGTCAATTGCTTCATTCATTCATTCATTCATTCATTCTTTCATTCATTCATTCATTCATTCATTCTATCATTTATTCATTCATTCATTCATTCATTCATCTAAGCCAAATGTTACTACATGTTCAACTAATTTGCCTACGTATTGAATTGAATTTTTGTCTCTTAGGATTATATGTGAAGCTCCAAGCGAGTTAAGCAAGCGTGAAAGAAATCGATTTATAAAAGCCACAAGAAGAGGAGAGGTGTAACTTTGCATCATCATAAGAATTGAAAACATTTTAAACTAACTTTTATGCTATCGACACTAACTGTCGATTTATCATTCGCTGAATTCTATTTATCACATATATATAGTAGCATGTATTTTTGCAGGATAGGATTACTTTATTGTACTTACTGTATTCCCTATCCATTTGTAGTTTTAGCCATATTTGTATAGTTGTAGGTGAGATATTTAGGCTCTCTGGAATTCTTAGCTGTAGTAGCTCAGGGTAACAGTATTTGGAACATAATGGAAACTATGAGCCAGGCACGTAGCTGCAGGGGACACGGGAGCAATGCCCCCAAACGGAAATTTTGCATGGTCTTGCTCCCCAACAGAATCACTAACCTGGAGATTTACATAGGAAAAGAAGGCTCTTGCCCCTCTAAAGTACTTGCACTGACAGGTTTTGCCCCCTCTCCCCAGAGTATGTCCTCCAGTTGCGTACTTGCTTTAAACAGGACCTGTATACATGAGCTGGCACATTTGGGAAAAATCTGACCAAGCAATCCAATTGCTGTCTTATTTTGAATTTACATACAAGGCGTACTGATCTGACGAGGTGTTCTGCCGCAAGCTAGAAATCACATGCAATATCTTTGGCTCGCTGTACTTGTTACCATATGGCTGTTAATAAAACGATACTTTCAGAATGGAAGATGTGAATCTCAAATGGACGTTGGTCAAAAAAGTCAACAGTTTTCTATATCATCTTTTGAGTATGATACGATAGTAGAGTTTAATGTGCTTAGTGATATCTCTTGCTATGTGCTTAGCACCACTGAAGGTAGACACCGCTCCGTCTTATTCAATCATTTTTGCTTAATTAATAAATGAAGCAGATCGAGGAATTTATGGCTCTCTTCTCTTGTAAAGATTTAATAATGCATCCCTTCCTTGGAGTGCCATCTTTTTTGAGTAGTATTGCGCTATTTACTTCCGCAGGCAATCAGCTTCATAACACTTGAATATTGATTTCCATTGTTTAATAGACTCCCAATTCCAATAAGGAGACGCCTTTGTAATCATTGAGTAAAAATCTGAGTCTTTACTGAGCAATTGTAGATTAAAAGGTATATGTTAAAAACCTTGAACCTAACTTTTAAATAGTATTTTCATATACTATGAAAGTAGTATTACCATGAGCATGAGAAGTGTCAATTTTTAAGTGCATAATAGTCAACACTAGAATATTGATGTTAGTAGATCGTAGCTGATTGGGTATTTACACATAAATACGCTTTATCATGTATATTTCCAGCATTTATTGTTCTATGAAGTTTTTTTGTAAATGTGATTCTTGCAGTAATATATATATATATATATATATATATATATATATATATATATATATATATATATATATATATATATATATATCAGTGGCGGCTCGTGGGATTTTTTGTTGGGGGGACAAGTCTTTGAAAAACTGGGTGTGATCAAAGGTGTCTTTGGAAGTCACACCCATAAAATGACATTGGATAGCTTTACCTCCAGTGAGTAAAATACACGTTTTCTTTTGAAACAAGAAATAAATTATCTAGTTTCAGCCTGCAAGTTTTTAAAATTTTGTCAAATATAGCCTGAAATGTCTCTCAAATATAAAGACTTCTAATGATAATAACAACCCAGATTACGCAATTATGATTCAAGAAAAAGGATGTTCAGGAATATTTGAAGCATGTAATGGATGTTAATTCCACTTTCTTTCTAGTTTTATAAAACATTTACTTGCAAAAGCAGTTCTTTAAAGTTATTGTTTGAAACTCAACCTGCCTGTTTCTTACTTTTTGCCTAATTTTATCCTCATGCCTCTTATGGACAAGATTCTCATAAAAAACGATTGTAATCAGAAAAATGATAATTGTTACTTTTGCGAAATAAGAGATTTTATTGTTTAAGTCTATTTCAAGAATCACAACTATCAAACACTGCAGTTCTGACCAGTGAGTACAGAGATCATCAAGTAGTACTAAAAACTACGAGTAGTTTGATTGAGATCTTTTGCGCTAGTATGCTCGGAAAGAACGTCCCTTGTATGCTGTTTACATTTCAGAGCTGTTGTGGTCGTTGTTGTTGTTTTACTGGAGAGAGCAATACGTTTCTTGCCCAAATTTCGTCAATTTCAGCCAATCGGACACTTCTTTGGTCGGCATTGGGTTTTTGATCCTTGGTATTACGCATGTCAGTTAGCCAATTCCAAGGGCTGTATCTAGTTTGCCCCCAAAATGACATCATTTGTTAAATGCTTACGTACGTGGCTCGAGTCAACAAAATGAGAGGTAATCGAATCTCGAGCCCCTGATTGTCTAGTGAAGCATGCTAAGATATAACATTTTACACATTTTTCTCACTGTTATAACTTACTCGCACAATTTTTTTTTTCTTTTGATTTATTTTTCGGTAGGGGGGGGTCATTCCCCATAATGCCCATTAGTATATATGTATATATACGTATACAGTGCTCAATACTTGCGTAGAGCGATGTGTGATGTGATAGAGCTTACAAAATCAAAACCACAGTGTAGCAGCTTAAAGCTTCGTGCTTCCACTCTTCAGGCAACTAACATGAAGATCTTCAACCATCGTTATTTATGACTACGCTGGGGGGTGGAAGATTGCTTAATATATGTTTGTTTCTATGACGACATTTCGATATAAGTTCTGTCCTTTTATTTGGTAGGCCTCTTGAGTTAGCTCTTACAACTACAGACTTTTCTGTCAGACAAAGTGTGCATCTGCCTGCTCCATACAACGTTGTAATTTGTTTTTGAATCTTTGAGCATCCACTCATAATTGGGCAGTTCGGTCTCTTCTTCTTATTTTCTGTGCCAGTAGGACTTGGTGTCGTTGTTGAATCGCGTTTTGAAATCACCTTCGCACTGTCCATAACAAACGTGGCAACTCTCTTGGTACTCTCCATGCAGTGAGCAGTTGGTCTTATTTCTGAAATTGCATTTTGGATGATCTTGCTTCTTGTCGCCTTGCATTATTTTAGAGCTATGTTTTTTCATGTTATTTACCATGTTGGTGGTACATATATATATTATATATATATATATATATATGTATATATATATATATATATATATATATATATATATATATATATATATATATATATATATA